>JAULBX010016304.1:0-91236 GCA_032358255.1 Heterotrichella gracilis | reverse complement strand
CTTTTTCAAGCACCCCCAACAGTCTTGTGAGCCCGGGTTGGCTCCCTGAATGTGACTGTCAAATAAAATCTTGTAATCTTGTATAGCTTCCTATAGTTGGTTTTCACGGCAAAACTCTGGGATGATGTTGGCGGAAATAATGGTGGATGATGCTGATGCCACCGTGGTCCGATTTTCAAGTAGCTTTCTCAGTCCCCCAGAAAAAGCAGGTTCCTCACAGCTTCTCCGCAATTCCCCTCAACTTCTTATGCCTGAAACTGGTTGATTTTGAATGGTAATGACGTACCTGTCCTGACACCCAGCCCGGAACCGCTAGAGATCGAGGAGCTAATGGACATAGCGAAGCTGGCATACTGGGGATCAAACACAGTCAATGCGAGTAGAAAAACTATGCAATATGTTAGCATACACGGTGGTGATTGGGGGTCGATGGCAGAATATTTGACTTGGGACTTGTGCAAAAGCCATAGGTTTGAGTTAGCTAGGTTTAGAATGGGTGCCCATGATCTTGAGGTTGAAACTGGTAGATGGAGAAGCGTTGATTATGAACATAGGTTGTGCAAATATTGTGAGACGATCGGGCAACGTCATGTTGAAGATGAACACCATTTTATTTTTGAATGTCCACTATACCACGATGTTAGAGAAACATTTCAGAGCTGCTATAATGGCATTTCAAGAAACCTGTTTAGCTTTTTAATAGTAAATGTGGGGCCAATGTGGCTCCATTAATTCACAGTTTATTTAGTAAGCGGGGTGATTTTTTCAAGCACCCCCAACAGTCTCGCGAGCCCGGGTTGGCTCCCTGAATGTGACTGTCAAGTAAATCTTGTAAATCTTGTAAATGAAGTGGGAAAGAGGCTAAAATATGTGCTTGACCTTTGCAGCTCCAAAACCATACGAAAATATGCAAAAAAATGCACAAAAACGACCCTCAATAGGCGCAAAACGCAGAGGGGCCAAAGGGGAATCGAACCCCTGACCTCTCGCACCCAAAGCGAGAATCATACCACTAGACCATTAGCCCGGATGCAAACTGGCAGAATTTGTACTGCTATATTCACACCCGAAATGGGCGCCCATGGGCTTAACCTTCGAGGAAAAGCAAGGAGGTTGATTGCACACGAAATCGCTTTCGCCTGCACCGTGCTCCACGGTAAGTGTGATGTCAACAGTTGTTAGTAGTTCAGAAAGAGGCCCAGGCACGGGGGATGGTGGCGCTTACTCGACTCTGCACGGATGATGTCTTAGGGAGCAGATGCAAACGGGATGCACCAACAGATGGGGTTTCAGCTGGGTGAATGGGACAAAGGGGAATCGAACCCCTGACCTCTCGCACCCAAAGCGAGAATCATACCACTAGACCATTATCCCTCACCGTTGGGAAAGGAAGCATTTCGTGTTGCTAGGAAGTATAAGAAATAGGTAATCCACCGAATACACCCTCAAAACTGCTGTAGTGACTCGCAGACCTAAGCTTGGGTTGAAGCTGAAGCCAGTTGACCTGTTACATCCAGCAATTTGCAACCAACCAACCGCTGCCGTTCTGCAAGGCACACTCAAGCCTTGCAGCAGAACGGCAAGCCCGGCAGTGTTTGATACACCATGTATCCGACGCACCAGAAAAGCGCATGCTTGCATGCAGGCAACCCAGCTTTGAGTGGGCGCCATAGGATGCCCCACTGGTGTGCTGTAAAGCTGGGTGCCGCTGGTGGGCGCCTGCGGCGCCCACCGGTGGCTAGATCAAACCTGGAGGCGGCTGCGAAAAAAACCCTTGTCGAACCGCGATCCCATCTGCGTAACGCGATCCCATCTGCCTTAACCGCGATCCCATATGCAGCGCGTTACGCAGAAAGCCAAGTCTCAGCGTGTTTATTCAAGGCTGGCTGAAGCATTTTAAACCTCGCCCATATGTTATGCATACATATATATTTGTGCCATAGCATGCAAGCGCACTCATATTTGGTAGAACTTGCCAAAGTTTTGTCGTAGCGTACCTAGGACCCCGACAGCCTTCCCACGTTTGAGTTCGGAGGCCCTGCATTAAAATATAAAAAAGAATGATCTCACTGGGAGTTCCAGCTAGGCAAAACTGCACCCAGGTTGCCAGCCAAAAAAACGCTGAGTACAAAGGAGCTGTTGAGAGAATAAGTCTTGCAATCGCCGCATCCCCACTGCTGCCACGATTTAAACCTATTTCTTCCAACAACACCACATCATATGTCACTGGTAAGGGGAATAAGAATTACCAACTCAAGACAATCAGGGGCAGATGAATATCTACTAGTGTGCCAGCGCAATTGAATGCGCCCCAAATGTGTGCCCTTCAGGAGCACTCAAGGCAATAAGCCAATGGCGGCTGGGAATGCCTAGTACTGTAATAGTAGTGGCAGTGCCAGGGGAACATACTTCCAGAACATAAATGTACATCCTGCCTAAAAGCAGATTTGGTCAACTGCCAGCTAACACAGGACCACGAGCACTTAAGAGGTCACGAGGACAAAACATGTCAGAATAAAGCAGGTGCCTAACAAACTGGGTCTAGCAAAATGGCACCGCTCTCGGGTACAACACTATCTGCAGGGTCGCAACACAACTTCTGAGGGGGATTGGGAATGGCAAAGCAATTTGCCCAGGTTGTGGGTGCACTTGCTTGACAAATTGTCGCCGCTACTGGTGCTTGGTGACTGATGAAATGGGCTGGATGGCTGGGAGAAGCTGCAGAAAAGCTGCATTGGATGATCGTGTCACGCCTCCACTTGAGCATAAAGCGACGCTGCCACGTTGGGGCTGTCTAAGAGTGTGTGCATGGCAACAAATGCCGCGAACTGACAACTTCCGGTGCTACTTCTCCCTTCTCATAAGAGAGCGCCCGCCACTCAAACCCCCACCCTTTTGGTTATCTGAACTCCTGGTTACAAGGCCACAAGGCAATAAATGTGCCCAGAGCTGCCCAAAAAACACCTTCTACTTGCATTCTACTTGAAATTCGAGGCTGGCTGGCGCCCTGTTGGGCTCCTGTTTGGGTCCAGCAGCGGCTTGCTCTCCACCACAGGCTGCTCCTCAGAGTCCTGCTTCTGCAGCTCTTTGGGTTTGGAGGGACCCCGCGTGAGGGTCTTGTAATACAGCGAGCCAAACACCAGGCCAGTGCCGCCCCTGTGCAGCGAGGAACAGGCAGAGGTTTAACATGCCCCAAGCACAATGCAGGGTTGCCTTGGGTGCCACCAAGTGCATGCTGACAGAGCCATGGCGCCATAAGCACCGACGATGGGTCAGGGCAATCATGGCATGTGCATTTACTTATGCTGGGGCTGGGTGCATTTTTGACATGCACCTCGAGGGATGCCCCGTTGGGTGTTGTACTGGCGCAACTGTGCAGGTTTGCTCCTACGGGCACTTGGTTGCAAAGATGTGTCATGCATGCTCACCATTGTGCGGGTGCCAGGCTGTGGTTGAACAGCAGGCTGGACAGCAGTATGCTCACAAACTGGCGCGTGGTCATGACGGTGGCAAACAGCAGCGCGCCAAAGTTCTTGATGGTGTGGACGATCACAAGCTGGCCTGCACAAGGGGGGCGCAGCGGGTCAAACGCGTGGCAGCCAGGAGTGGCAGGGCTGGTGCTGCGAGGCGACACTCGCCAGTCCCTGGCGTAATATTTGCTTTTATGGAAGGATCATATTTTCAGGGCATATGGAAAGGAAAATGAATATGCATATTTTCCATTTTCCAAGCTTCTGGCTCAAAATTGCCATTTGATGGTGTGCATGCATCAATGTACAAGATGCAAGGATTCAGCATGAACAGCACCAGGCGTGGTGACCAAGTCTGTTGGCAACCTTGTGCCGCTTACTGCTGCTGACCCGCACCTAGCGTGGATGCCAGCGACAGCATGATGATGGATGTGAGGGCAGACGGGTGGTTCATGGTGAAATTGATGGCCGGGAGCAGCTGGCCAGAGGTCGCCAAGCCTGCAGCACACAAAATGTAGTATCGCTGCGCTCAATTACATGCAGCCCAAAAGCCTGTTTGGTACTGCTTCAATAGATCAGGGCTGCATGCCTGGATGGCAGCAACACACACCCATTTGAAGCAGAATGCGTACAGTGAGTTAGTACCCAGTAAAATGCTGAAGGAGCGGGCAGTGCTTGTGTACATGGCAGATGTTTACGGCAGCAAGGCACAAGGGCGTAAACGGGGGCATACTGACATGAAGAACCCTTTCCGCACCTACTGCGCTGATGCCAGCGGAGAACACGTTGACGTAGAACATCTGGTTGTACACCGTCATCTCGTATCCCTTGAACAGCTTTTCTTGGAAGGTGGACGTGAAGCCGTCAAACATGAGGTACGCGCACATGAGCGCGATGCCCCAGGTGGCGTTCGCATTAGGAATAGGCGCCTTTTTGGACGTCTGCGTGCCAGTGACCAGAAACACCACGCAGCCCCCAGTGAGGATGGTGGTCAGGGCATAGTCCTTGAAGGTGTACCGCTTCTTCATGATGAGCGTGCCCCAGATCATCACCGGGAACATCTTGGCGCACTTGGCCAGCGTCTGGAGGATGAAGCTGAGGTGGCGCAGGGCCTCGTACTGGCAGGAGGTGGCCACCGTGTTGGAGAGGGACACCCCCGCGTAGGAGTACCAGGGCGCCACTGGCTTGAAGTCTTGGCCATTGACCTGGGGGTGGTGGGAAAGGGTTTGGTCAGCAGTGGGCAGAGGTTGATTGGTTAGTTACACACAGTACAGCCACTCAGCAGTCAAGCGTGTACAGGTGCGAGCCATCCAGTCCTGTCCTGGCACTGCTTGTATCCTAATATTCTGTGGCACCTTGGCATGTGGCCCATGTGTGCAGACCCTACTGGCAGGAACTGGAAACCTGGCCCAGTACTGCACATCGAACAGGCAGGAACTGAACCCTGGCCCTGTCTTGACTTACCACTAGCAGCACCACCGCCACCGCCACTGCCACCACGCGGTTGCACATCACCAGGAATAGGGAGAACTTGAAGTACTCCCCGTCAAAGGGGTGTTGCACGATGCGCTCCTGGAGAAGCAAGGCAAGGGCAAGGGCATGAGGGTGAGGAGTGGACCACAACCCTAACCTGTCGATGGCAAGAACTAGAAAGAGGCCAGGGCAAAGGGGTCTTGAGTACACCATACAGCAAAGTGTGACAGACACACAGGCTGGGGTGTGGGTCTCTGCAAAGGGGTTTTGGATACATCAGGCTGTAGGTGGCGAGAAGGAGTGGCATGCATTACGTACCTGAAGCACGCCATACAGGACCAGCGACCCCATGATCCCAGCCACGCATAGCGCCATGTGCAGCTGTTCATACTTCTTCAACAGGGGGGTCACCGCTCCTGCCATGGCCAACCTCCCAAGGCCCAATACGGCCCTGTACGCCCTAGGAGCGTGATCCTACAGTGGCTGTCTCAGCTAGACGCAGCTAGTTTGATTTAACAATACTGTACGTGAGATAGGTTGTAGAAACCAGGCCGATCCTCGCAGCAATAGGGAGTTGCGTTGTTGGGTGCTGTGTGCATGCATGCATATGCGTGCCCGTATTATGCGGTGTTCAACTCGCGCAGCAAGCAAGACAGGGCATGCTACAAACACGCAGTTGCTTGGTAAATAGCACGAAACACACTGCAAGCAAGTCTCTTAGACCCTGGCTGCATTCTCCAGACGCTTGCATGCATACCTGGTTGTCTTCTCATAGTACACACCCCCTGACCCTTGACCTAGTGCATGTTTTTGGCTGCAATCTGCTTACCATACAAAGTGCCTCCGTCGTCAACATAGTCTGTTTATTCACCTTGCACCCTCTTTCCCAAGCCCGGACACCGCTCCTGCGCTCGCCATCCACCATCCTACATCCGTGGGTTCCGGGGAGTTCCCGCCAGGAATTTCGTGGGGTGTGGCACCAAGTGCACCCACCTTTGCCAAAGGAGCCCAAGCACTAGCTTTCGTCCTGTGCCACCGTGAATGGCTGGTGGTGGAACAGAACGGAGGCTCCCTTTCCCCTTCGCAAGCCACAGGCATGCATCTGAGCAGACCGTGCAGCGTGGCCCACCCCACCTTCGCCACAGCAACGTGCCATTCAACCCTCGCAAGGCCCAGGAGCTTGCCTCACCAGGGGTTCAACACGGCAGGGACACGCTTCCACCACCGGAAGCACCACGTCGCAACGCTGGCGATTTCGCCCACCAGGGGAGCCAAGCAAGCTGGTGAGTTTGAAGACCAAGTGGGTAGTGGTGCGTGCTGTAGAGCACGTATCAAGCAGCACACGGCCGTCTTTGTGGGTAAAGTTATCTTGGGCACGCGTGTCTGGGCAGAAAGCACTGTTCTTGTACCCGCAGCGCTTGGCAGAGTACATGGTACCTAGTGCCCAGCTGGGAGCTTGCCTGTGTGCTGTGTTTATGTGTCACCTGCCAAAAGCCAAGGCCCCTGCAAGCGTCAGGTTTTGTGAAGGGCAAACTTGTTATCCTGCACTGTGCTTTATTTGGCTTTGTTCCACCCAGACCCTGCCCCATATGCATGCATTGTAGTGCACTTGTGCTGCCAGGCCGGGAGACTAGGGCTAATGACCACCCTGCCAGTGCCAAGACCACCTCAGAGACACAGTGGCTGAAATCCCTTTCACATCCCTTGCACGTTTCTCCACTGACGGGAGTACTTGCACCAGCCCACATCTGTCCCTGAGGGTTGGTCACAACCACAACGCACAGCCCACGCCTCAACTCCCCCCCTTTGCTCCTCCATTTCTCGGATGCACCAGTCAACCCATTGTTATTTTCAAAGCAACGGCACTTTTCCGGTCTACAACTGCTGGACATTCACCACCAACTGCCACCCCCTGCCTGCAGAGCTTGGCGAGTCTTTTGCCCCCGACACCCCCTCCCCGCCCGACTACGAGTACGAGTACGAGGTTGGCGAGGACGTGTGCAACGCAGGCAGCCCAGACGTTGAGCTCTGTGAGGTGCTGCACACAGACGCACCGGAGATGGGGGCGGTGGACGAGGCGTGGTCAAGGGGGTAGGTGGCGGGGAGGAGGGGGTGCGGGGGGCAATGCGCAGGCCTGCAAGGGGTGGGTGCACTGCTGCCAGGGCATGAATTTATGCTGCCTTGGGCATGACGTGCTGACATTTCATGCTGCGACAGGGCGCACACATCACCATTCACCTCCGCATTGAATGCCACACGCCACAAGCCAGTATTTGTACCCGGGGTCCTGCGCACCCGTCCATTAATGATTTATTGCATTACTTTGTAATTCTCCATGTCCATTGGAAGGACTCCAGGATAATCTCCCTGCTGTTTTTACTGGAGATTAATTCTTACATCCGCTTGCGCCACATCATCCTTCATCATGTCGTTTAAGAATGCTATTCATGGCAATAGTTAGAAAATTTGCGCCGAAAATTCTGACTTTATTCCCCCTCCCCAGGCGCTGGCTGCTTGGCCTGCTTGTGCTCCAGAGCACCAGCAGCATGGTGCTCGACCAGTACCAGGCGCTGCTGAAGGACCACCTGGTGGTCACGCTGTTTCTGACCATGCTGGTGGGGGCGGGGGGGAACGCGGGCAACCAGTCGGCAATCAAGGTCATCAGGGGGCTGGTGAGTGGCGGTTGGGAGTGGGGGGTTGGGGCAGGCGGGCAATAGTAGTCATTAGGAGCCGGGTGGGTGGCGGTCTTGGGGGAGAGGGAGGTGGGGGCACGCAGTTGGCGAATACGGTCAATAGAGTATGCCGTTTGACCGTGATGCGAATGCCTCCCCATCCACACTGATCCCACATCACGTCTGTTTTATCTGTGGTCCATTGCAGACCCTTTCCTGCTATTTTCATGTGTGGCATGGTAGCGAGTAAAATAAAACATTGATGGACTCCCTCGCCCCTCCTGCCGCAGGCCACGGGCAGCATCAAGCCCACCATGCCCTCCTTCCGCAAGACCATGATGCAGCAGACAACGGTGGCGCTGCTGCTGGGGGCGGGGCTATCAGGTGAGCATACGCCAGCTGCATTGCCAGGTCAGCGCAAATGACGTCATTCCAGGGGAAAGCTGACTCCAACTACCATGAGATTGCAGTGATTCCATCGGTGCCTTGATCAGCTGTACGTGATCAGCAGTGCATGGGGTTCATCAATGCCCATGCCCGCGCTGTTGCAGGAAGTCCATTTCATGGCAAAGGGTACCATCACCAAATGTTTCCCTCCATTTGTTGCATGCATTGGCTACCCTCGCTGTACCACCTCCTGTACCACCTCCTGGCAACTGCCCGCCTGCCCTCTCCCTCCCTTTCATCAGGGTTGTGTAGCCATTTGAGCCCCCCGTTCCTCCATTTCAAATCCCCCTCTCCCCCCTTGCAGTGGGCGGCTTTATCCGCGTGTACGTGACCAACGGCAACATGGCCAACTCCCTTGCCATCTCCTCGTCGCTGCTGCTCATCGTGATGACCAGCGTGCTGGCTGGCACTGCCCTGCCCTTTGGCCTGGCCAGGATGGGGGTGGACCCTGCCAATGCTGGGACAAGCATACAGGTGAGGGGGCTGTGAGGGCTGGTAGGAGTTTTCTTCATGGCGTCTGGCACTTGAAGTAGTATGTGGGTGGTGGGGGTGGATTGGGGGGATTTCAATTTGTAAGCCTTGTAGCAAGGATGCATGTTCTCATTTTCACAGACCCCTTTGGGCTGGCTAGGAGGGTGGACCCTGCCAACGCATACATATTGTTTGGGCTGTTTTACATGCTCACTGCTGGCTGCTTTGTGCGGGACTGCAGGTGATCATGGACATCCTTGGGGTCACCATCACATGCGCTACTTGCCAGCTGGTCCTGCAGCAGCTGTCATCGGGACTGGGGGCATCTGTCTCATGAGAGAGCTGAGAGCATATGTCTTTTGAAAGCATACGACATCTGAGGGCAATTGGGACCTGGGAGCGTCAGTCTGATGGGAGCATCTGTTTTATGGAGTGCATCTATTTCATGGGGTTGGTTGACTCCTGATCCACTCGCGCCCTGCTGCTGCTGGCGCCCAATGTATATAGGTTGAAGTGATTACATCTTGTTAAAATCAGATATGAGGGAGCCAACAAGGGCACATATGGAAACCACGGGTGTAATTTGAACTGTGTGTACTTTTAATTGTATTTGGCCGGATTGTTTTGCTGCACAATGCTGTTGCACCATGCGCAGTAACGGCGCTGGTGTTTTTATCGTTGCATAGGAAATGGGGTGTCTTGGGAACGCCTGGTTGGTATTGATGGCTGTGCTGTAGGCCAGGCTTACAAGGCCTGTCCTGGTTACAATGGTATGTCAACCACACTGCTTTTCATGCGTTTGAGAATGAACATTGATGTGCTGTCAGAATTGAATGGTGCTGGTCCTACGCAGTAGGGGTTCCGTAGTTTAACCACTGGCGTGGGTTTTGTACCGAGGTCTTCTATCACTGTACAATCCGTTGATGCATGTGGGGTGTAGCTAATTTTATGGACCTGTGAACAACACATGTAAATTCCAACCTGCCAGTTGTTGGCTTGGATGATTTTTTATAGCTGGCCACCTCGAATTTAGTCTAACGTTTGTATCAGTCATTGCTTAGTTGTACCTCATTGACATGGGAATATTGCTGTCTCGAGCTTTCGGCTAGCCTAACGCACACTGGGAGCTCTGCTTGTACCCTAAGGGTCAGTCAGTGTATCAGTCATTGCTTAGTTGTACCCTAATAGTCAGGGCAATAAGCCGATGACGGCTTGGAAAGCCTTTTGTTTGTTTGTTTGTACGCTAAGGGTCACAGAAATGGGCCTTTGAAAGTGGTTCGCCCAAATGGGTCTCAGATTGGACATTGAACAATAACCCAACAAAAAATGGCCTGCCAAAAACTTGGTGGGGCTGACAATATTGTACAAGCTGTTCTGCGATAGCTCACTGTGCACTTTGCCAACAGCACTGCCTTGTGTAATGTGGTCACCACTATCCTACTGTAGACTGCTGTACAAAGAACAAGTGGATGCTTTTTGTTGGGCCACATTGACGACATCACACGTACTACTTGTGTAGTCATCCACAGGCTAAAAGTACCACAACAACTGGGGAGCTTGGCAGTGCACCAAGGTGCATCTCCATGCACAGGACAGAGCCTCGCACCCCAAAGCCCTTTGACTGCCGCCTGCGCCTCGTCGAGTGGGGGTTTGCCTGAGTGAGCCTTTTGAAAGCACCGTGCACAAACTGGATATCAATCTCCTGCCATTGCAGTAAGTACTGCACCTCAAACCAGTATTCCATTCTTATGAAATACTCGACGAGCCAAGGACTGGCGTGCTCAAAGTAGCTTATCCATGGCATTGGACCATCCTGATGCTGTTGTGGTGGAGGCAGTGGCTGTGGCTGTTGTGGCTCTGGGCTGTGAGTTGTCTCCATACTGTGGTTCAGCTGGACACCTGGTTGAGCTCCTGGTGAGCCGTGCAACCTTTGAAGGCACTCCTTGCTTAGCCAAACAAGCCACAGCGTCAACAGGCCTGCCAGTGCTGCAATGAGACAGGACCACCCATGCCTTGCACGCCATTCTCAAGCGTACTTGGTGGCCCTGAAACAAGAAGTAGGTGTTGCAACAGTAGGATGAAAGACAAGGTAGTACCAACACGCTGTATTGACGGCTAGTGACAATTCTAGCCGAAATCAGTTCATGTTTCGACAGCAGTCGCACCCTTGACCCTAACTCAGGGCCTAAGAGAAAATATGCCGTCAAGCACAGTACATAGAAGGTGGTAAAGGACGGCAAACTCAGTACCTGGGGGCATCACCCTAGCTCGTGGGCAAGGTGTGCTGGTATTGAGTCTGCCTTATTCGGCCTAAGGCCAGGCCACATGTGCATGCGGTGACCTAGCATGCCTGTCGGTTTGTGATCAAAATCAAGTGGTGCTTGAAACCTAGAGGTGATAGCATGGCAGTTTGAAAAAGGGTACTTGCTCAAGCTGAAGTTTGGTGTCAAACAAGGAGTAGAGTCAAGTGTTGCGCAACACTTACGGTAGCATGGCCATGGTGTCCATAACACTGATAGGGGAACAGGCTTGTTTGAAGCACACGGTACCGTACTTAGGTCTAGGATCGAAAGCTCTTATCCTAAAAGTTTATCACCACACCCTGCTTTCAAAGACACAGAGACTTTCAAAATAAAAATATTTCGTGAAATAAAATATACCACTTGAAACACTGCGCCATTAAATCATGCGACTTTTCCCTATTTTAGTCCTGGACCCACTTGCAAGTGGTTCGTGTTCTGCTTTACCTCCCGGTGTTCAGACCAGCTGAAGTGCCTTGCCCGACCTAACCAGCCTGTTGGTCGCTGGCGTGGCATGCAACCTCGTAGGTCATGAGGGGGAGCAAAAGGGCTCATGCATTGAACGCCAGCAGCAAGTGGATCTAACTCTCGGAGGTTTGGCTAGACGCGACTGCAAGCAATTACAGTGCTGGACTCTTTCCTACCCTTTTCGATAAGGTACATCAGGGTAGGGTAGGGTGTGACAACTGTTTGGTGCATACATGCACTCGTTGGTACTCCACACGGTGCGTGTTTTCCAAGGCTTCTACCCACGATACTGTACGTCAAGTTTCTGAATTGACCCATTCGCACGCACCGCAGCAGTGTATGTTGCAAAAAAACTGGTACCTCGTTATGCATGCATTGTGGTTTTGCATGCATTATGTTGCCCCTGCGTGAAGCGCTATTTGGGTCCCTCTCAACACCGAATCACTTGCAACGTTCCCTCCATAGGCGCGCACTCACTAGGGGTCACACCCAACCGCGCTTTTGAAGTGCAGAGCGAGGCACAGCCGGGGCGATAAGCTGGACACATACCCCTAGCTTGGATCCAAAGCCTTTGACGACCACTGCCTGGCAATGTAAGGTGTCACTGAGCTGTGAGGCTACACCATGAGCGAGCCAGCATCCCCACAGCCCGCAGAGGGCTTGGGGCTGCAAGAGCAGTATGATAAGCTCAAAAAGGACTTCACAGACACAAAGAAGAAGCTGCTGCTGATCCTCAAGAAGAAAGAAAAGGAGCACGAAACCAAGGTGGGAACTTGGACGCTGTGTGCATACACCCAGCAATATGATCACCGTATAGTGGTGGGATCAGGTTGACCGTGGAACGCTCCTGTACTACAGGTGACTGGGCTTGAGAAGGAGCTTGGAGCAGTGCGGGAGGAGCTGTCCAGTACCAAGGCTGTAGTTACCGAGAAAGAAACGTACTGGAGCTCCCAGGTTGACAGCAAGGAACAGGTCAGTGTGGAAAATGGACCTGGGTGGGTGGTGGGGGTACGAACGGCCTAGTTTAGGGAACAGCAACCCTTGGCACCTTAGGGTGGGCAAGGACAAGTGAGAAGTCCAACTTGCTCCGGGCCTGCCCACTTCTGTCACTGAAGTAATTTACCAGCGCATAGATACGGTAACACATGGGGGCTGGCTTTGGGGGGCTGTAGGCTATGGCGCGTCCTGCGCATTGCATATCAGCAACAGCAGTGTTCACCCCACCTGCAGGTGCTCAATGACCTCAACTCCCAGCTAGCTCAAAGGGAGCAGCTCATTCTGTCGACAGAAGCCCAGTTGCGGGAGACAGAGGAACGCTTCCAGCAGCAGATCAAGGAGCTGCAACAGGCCTATGCACAGGAGGTGAAGGCGCTTGACTCACAGAGCCAGGTACGGGGTGTGCCTGACAACAGCGCCGCCAACTTGCTGGAAAGTGTTTAATGGCGTACATACTGCGGAGTCTTTGGCGTTGGCGCATCCAAGCAGTGTTCACAATGCCATGGTGGACTCGACTATCCTGGTTTGTCACTGTGGCCTGCTGCCCCCGGTGCCAGGGTGATAGGGGGCGGCAAGTCCATGCTAACCTATTGCATGGCTTTCTCACCCTGGGGTCGTGTGCCAGGTGGATGCCCTCAACAAGCGGCTTGCTGACCAGGCAGCGCTGATCGAGCAGCTGACCAGCCAGGCGCAGCAGCATCAGGACAGGGCCGCGCATTCGGAATCGGCATGCGCATCCCTGCAGGAGCAGCTGGCCAGCCAGCGTGCGCAACTGGACCAGGCCAACCAGGAGGTTGAACGCACCCGTGAGCAGGCACACAAGCTATCCTCTCAGCTCGCCGAGGTGCAGGAGCAGGCCTTTGTGGCTGAGGAGCTCCAAGGGCAGGTGCAGAGCCTCCAGCAGCAGCTGCGGGATGCCACCGAGGCGGCCAGCAGCGGCGCAGAGCAGCAAGCCGGCGCCCAGGCTGCCACCTCCGCCCTGCAAGAGGAAGTGAGCGCGTTGACGCAGCGTCTGGAGGGTGCGACCGAGGAGTGTTCACAGCTGCAGAAGGAGGTTGAAGTGGCGTCGAATCGGGCGCAGGTGCTGGAGACGCAGCTACAAGCGGCTGAGGAAGCAGCAAGCGGGAGCGTTGAGCAGGAATCCCAGGCACGGGTTGTCATTGCGGATCTGCAAGGGCAGGTTGGTGGGTTGACGCAGCAACTGGCTGAGGCGCAACAGGAGCATGGCAGGCAGGTCCGGGAGCTGGAGCAGCAACTGCAGGCGGCCAATGCGGCAGCCAGCAGCAGCGCGGAGCAAGGGTCAGTGAACCAGACTGCTCTCATGGTCCTGAATGAGCAGGTCAGCAAGCTGACGCTGGATCTGACGCAGGCCAGGGCAAATGAGGAGGAGCAATTAACACAGGTAAGCTCACCATCCAGCCTGTGAATGTGGAATCCATTATTATCGTTTTAAACGCTCTCTGCACTGCACGGATATGCATTGACATATCAGCCTTCAGTGTCAAACGTCCATGCTGGTGATTAGTCACAAAGTTGTCCTGCTGCATCCAGGTGGAGGAGTTAGAAAAGCAGCTCGGTGTAGTAAAGCAGGAGCTGGCGATCGCAGCAGCAAGAACATCAGAGCAGGAAGGCAAACTGGAAGCCCAGCAAGCTAAGAGTGACGAGGTCAGTACGTTGATACGTCTCTGAACATCAACCTCTGAGCTGCTTTCTGACGCCTGGTCACGAGCAAATGCGTTGTGCCTTGCAGATTTTGGCAGGCTTGAAGCAGCAGCTGGCAAAGAGCAATGCCTTGGTCCAGGAACTGCGAGGGCAGCTGCAGGCGCATCCCCGTGATACGCCAGGGATGGAGAATGGCACATCCCCTGATGCTGCCACTGCACAGCTTCAAGCCGAGCTGTCCCAGGCACACGAGCAGGTGCGGGGGTTGCTCGTTGATCTTCAACAGGCACCGCATCAGGAACAGGCCGCCGGAGGCATGTATCGCAGTGGTACAGCTTCACAAATAGCTGTGGAGAAAATAAGAACGGCTATCTGTGTTCGTATTCCTAGTAAACAGTTGAAATTATCTGAAAATCGAAATATACAGTAATGACTTTTTTTTCTGGGGGAGCTATCATTTCAAATCAGGTCAGGTGACCTAATCCCTAACCCTCACATGGGCAAACTGATATTTCGCGTTACATTTCTGATTCCTGGTCCTGGGCATTTATGCCAGGTGGCTTCTCTGGAGGCCAAGGTTGTGGCAGCGCAGCAGGAGGCTGAATCATCCTCCGAAACTGTAGCCTCTCTCCAACAACAGCTGACAGCTGCACATTCGGAGCTGGCAGCAGCAGCCACGTCAGCACAGGCACAGGAGGCCGAGTGGAAGTTGACACTTAAGAGCACACAACAGGTAGACACTCATCATGTCCAGATCATGCACTGCACTACATGCAATGTGCCTGCACATGCCAGCCCCCTCCGCAGCCTCAAGCCACTATTGGGAAATACGTGTCCTCACATGGGAATGTTCTGGACATACTTGTGATGCATAAATGCATGCGCAATGAACCAATAGCTCTCACAATTTTAGGTCAAGAGGTCAAAGGCCGATTTGCATCAGCAAAAGCCCTCCTGTTCTAGTGCATACAGTCATCTCCAATCACACTGCCATCTGCAGGCCATTGCGCAATTAGAGTCCCAGGTTGTAGAGAGCCAGTCGGCCACAGCGGCCAGCGCCTCCAAGCTGCAAGCCCTCCAGGACCAGGTGGAGAAGGACACTGCAGGCGCCAGCGAGCACCACGCGCAGCTCCTGACTGCCAAACAGGCGGAGATCGAGGCATTGACCCAGCAGCTCTCGGCACAGCACGCGCAGCATGACCAGCTGGCTGCACAGCTGCAGGAGTCCAACCAGAAAGCAGAAGAGGCGGGGTCTGGCCTGGCTGACGCCACAGCGCAGGTTGCATCCCTGCAGGAGCAGGCAGCGAGCCAGCAGCAGCAGCTGGAGCAGGCGCATCAGGAACTTGCCCAAGCCTTCGCCAAGGTCCAGAGCTTGTCCTCTCAGCTCGCAGAGGTGCAGCAACGCGCTGCGGCAGGCGGTGTGCTCGAGGCTGTGGTGCAGTCGCTGGAACAGCAACTGCAGGCAGCCAAGGAGGAGGCCAGCGCCAGTGCACAGCAGTACACTGGTGCGCAAGCGGTCATTGCAGGCCTACAGGAAGACATCAGCAGCCTCAAACAGCAGCAAGTTGACCTCCAGCAGGGCAGCGATAGCCAGATCCATGCCATGGAGCAGGAGCTGCAGTCTGCCAGGGAAGCAGCGACCGCCAGCGCAGAGGGACAATCAGGCGCCCAGACCGCCATCTCCAACCTCCAGGGCCAGGTGGAGCGGCTCACCCAGCAGCTGAACGAGGTCCAGGAGGAGCGGGACAGCCAGCTACAACTCCTGGAGCAGCAGCTACAAACGGCCACCGAGGCAGCCAACACCAGCGCAGAACAGCTGACAGAAGCCCGCGGGGTCATCTCCAGCCTCCACGAGGACGTGGCCGCTCTCAAGCAGCAGCTGGTGGATCTGCAGCAGGCGAGCGATAGCCAGATGCAGGCCATGGAGCAGCAGTTGCAGAGCGCGCGGGAGGCGGCCAACAGCAGCGCGGCTCATGGTTCCAGTGCTACCGCTGCTCTTCAGGAGCAGGTGGCGCAGCTGGCGGCGCAGCTGACGGACGCCAAGAAGAGGGGGGCACAGCTGCAGAAGAAGGAGGCGGAGCAGGGGGGCAAGGTGGGGTTGCACTGTAATATAAATCTCTAAGAATTTGTGTTGAGACACTTAAGTGCAAAACGGCGCTGCATACCTGGTATATGCACTGGATGGCGTATCACCCTGTGTGGTATTCTTCAAGGATACATATTGCATACATTGCATTACGTGGTCAGGAACGCACGGACCTGGCTGGAAAGGCTAGTCACGTTTGCGTGCATGGCTGCATCATGGACCATGGACCCCTTTACTCACACAATATGTGCCAAGCCCTTGCCAAGCACATTTTGGTGCCTTGCCTGCTGTGACATCACATTTTGGGGAGAAATAATTTGACAACAATGTGCTGCGCTAAACCCCCCCTTTCCCCTGCCACGCCAGGTGTCCCAGCTGCAGCAGGATGTGTCAGGGCTGAAGGAGCAGCTGCAGGCAAGCGCTGCCCAGCTGGAGGCTGCCCATGCGGCTGTGAAGCAGAAGGAAGCCTACTGGTCAGCCCAGCTGGAGACAAAGGAGGAGGTGCGGGGTGGGCAATGCCTTTGATTTAACCATTAATCGATATTAATGAGATATTCGACAAAGACAAAATTGAGAATTGAAGCCATGCCACCAAGTTCCTTTTGGTGGCTGGGTTGTCTCCTTGCCTGTTCAAAACTTGCATGCTATCGCGCATCACGTTGCGGAAGATGAGAATCAGCTTCCCCAAAATACCATGTTCTCCGACACCAAGAAAACAATTAAAAAAAGGGAGCTATAATTATTGCAAAGCCATGGCAACGGATTGGTAATTTGGACCCTAACTTTCTATGTGCCCACTAAAATGCCTCCCCCACCGCTGCTGCAGCTTCTTTCGGACCTGAACGAGCTGCTGGCCCAAAAGGAGCAGTCGCTGCTTGGCGCTGAGACGCGGCAGCGGGAGGTGCAGACGCGGCTGGAGCGGGAGCTTGAGCAGGCAAAGGAGGCGCATGCGCGGGAGGTCAAGGAGCTGGAGGCAGCCATCAAGGTGGGGAGGGTTTTGACGAGGAAGGTGGCAAGCAAGTGGGGGGTGTGGTGGGCAGGGTTATGGGGCATGGAGAAGGGCATTAAATAAAATTGTATATGTGAGTTAAGGATAATCTCATGGCAGTGGATTCTTCATCTCATGTAATAAAGTAAGGAATTTGTAAGTAATAGTAAATAAATAAACGTCGCTTCCCCAGGAGCATGAGAGCGAGTCTGATGCCAGCGCCAGCCAGGCCCACCAGGCGCGCCGCGCAGCGGAAGAGAAGGTCGCCGCGCTCGACTCGGAGCTCACCGCCCTGCGAGCCGAGCTTGAGGCCGCGCGCGCCGAGGTGGCGCAGGTGAAGAAGGAGTCGGAGGGCACCCGAGGCAGGGTGAAGCGCGCCATGGCTGACATGAAGAAGAAGATGGACAGCCTGGCGCAGGAGAAGAAGGAGGCGAGCGCCAGCATGGTGGAGGAGCTGCGGGGGGTGCGGGAGGAGGTGGAGCGGCTGCAGGCGGAGGTGGGTGGGTGGGGTGTAGGGACGGGTGGGGGGAGGAGGGGGGAGGTGGAGTGGTGCAGGGGGAGGTGTGTGTGTGGGGGGTGGGATTTGGAGGGGAGAAGGGAGCTGAGGGGGTGGGGTGGAGGTTGAGGTGGATCAGTGCAGGGGGAGATGGGTGGGGTGGATGTCTCTGTGTGTGTGTGTGTATTGTGTGTGTGTGGGGGGGGGGGAGGGGCCATGCTGGTGCAGGGAAATGAACCACTGCCTACACTTGCTCGTCTGCATGTTGGTTGTGGCATTTAATGCGATGTTGCATGTCCATGGATACTGACCCTGATGTAACTCTAACGCAACCCTATGTCTCCTCGCAGGCACGCATGGCGGCGGATGCCCAGGCTGCATCCCAGACCACCATCACCCATCTGGAGGGGGAGCTCAAGGAGTACAAGGTGAGCCGCTGTAGGGTGAAGGGGAACTCTTATGAATTTTTGTCTCATGTCTTTTAAGTTACTGGGTATTTTTTTATTCTTATGTCTTGAGAAAATATTGGATACTTTTCATAATTAAATTGTGTAGCCTATATCGCTGTTAGTGAGTAGCATGCACCCATGTACATCGGCAATGCAGCCAGATTGGCAGTGAGCCTTGCAATTGCATCCCAATCCCACAACAGGACACCCACTCACTCTCTGTGTGCAGGTCCGTGCGCATGCGCTGCTGCGCGCTAAGGACCAGGAGCTGCACCGTGCGCAGAGCGTGGGCCAGGAGCAGAGCGGGGAGGCGCTGGCGCAGGCGGCGGAGGCAATCTCCAGGGCGGCGGCCGCGGAGGAGGCCAAGCGACTGGCGCAGGTGGGTGCGGGGGCACATATGCACATACCAGGGGTGACAGGTTCGAACCAGGAAGGGAAGAGGATGAAGGGGGTGGGTGGGTGCGGGGGCACAGCTCATTGGTTGCCTTGTAGGACCAGCTTACGTCACAAGTGCTGACATGGGTTCGTGGCGCGCTGTCATTTCATTCGATCCTTGTCTGCCCATTTCCCAGGGTGCAGTGTGGGGGAATTTTGAGGGGGCTCGGGGCTCGGGGTGTGGGTATGCCATTTATATGTGTTGATTGAATTTCATCGTTTAATGTAACATTAGTAATGTTGCATATATCACGTAATTAACCACATATTCACATGAATTACAATTGTGAAGATATTGTTTGTTGTAGTGAAGTGTTTGTTGTGAAACTATGAATGTTTTTAATTCAGCGCCCCATTCCTGGGGGCCTGATGGGCGCCCAGGCGGCAACCCCTGCCCCCGAGCACTGTACCCTGCCAATTCTAAAATAACTTAGCCAAATAGTCTTGAAACCTCCCTATTCCTCCCCCTGCAGGAGGCCCTGTCCCTTGCCCAGCAGCGGCACCGCGAGGAGTCCGACCTGGTGGTTGCGAGGTACGAGGCGCAGCTGAGGGACGTGCGCGAGGTCATGGACGAGCGCAGCGCAGCGGTGGAGTCAGCGTACAGGTGGGTGGTGGAGGGTGATATGGGTGGGCGGTTGGCACACAGGTGGGCAGTGGATGGGGAGGTGATGGAGGAGCGGAAGTTGGCGGCGGAGTCGGTATACAGGCAGCGGTGTGCTTGCATGGGTAGGTTTTGGAAGGGTTTTGAGAAGGTGTTGGCTTGGATGATGACCAGGCGCATCGCCGTGGCGACTCATAAGGTACCTGTTCTTGGCTATGCGCCTGGCAGATCAACCCTGAACCTTTCCCCGCAGGGCGTGTGCTGAGTGGAAGCAGCAGTTTGAGGGCGCAGAGCGGCGGTTGCTTGAGGCGCAGCACCAAATGGAGGCGCTGGCGGAGGAGGCGGCAAAGGCAACGGTGGGGGGCGGAATAGGGCTGTGTATGGGCTGGTCATTCCTATTAAGTATTTATGGCGTTAGGGTTAAGGGGTGCACTTTAATGTGTTTGGCGATTGCTGCGGTGTTGTTTGTTGTGTGATGGCAGTGGCCGCTTCTGTCAATGCAGTGGAATCCCCATGCCCTGCCCTGCAAGCTGCTCCCCTCTGGTCCGACCACACCTCACAGTTTCCCAATCTCACATATTCCAACCCCCAAGCCTCGCACATCACAGTCCCCAAACATCACCCCACTCACCCCCATCCCCTGTCCTCAGGCCCTGTCCCAGGAGCTGTCCACTCTGCGCTCCGAGTACACCTCCTTCCGTGACACCTCCCTGCGGGTGGCTGAGGCCAAGGACGAGGAGGTGGGCAAGCTACTCGAGTCAAACGCACACCTGCGACAGGAGATGGCGGGGCTCAGGGAGGCGCTGTCGGAAGCTTCAACCCCCGCCATGATCCCCGTGGGGGGCGGGGATGCGACGCCGCCCAGGGGGCATGGGCCGGGGACCATAGCGCGGCAGTCAGGTGGGGTGTGGGGTGGTGGGAGAGGGTGGGGTGGAGGTGCAGTTTGGTAAATGAGTGGGGGAGAGTTTGAGGTGGATTATGGAATGGCATGAATGAGGTGGTGTTGATGGGGATGCCGATGGGATCACTGCACCTAGGTTCTTGATGCGCTGTGGCAGTCTTGTGGATGGGGGAGTGAAGTGGCATGTGGGGTTTGTTTGCACAACAGGGGATGGAAGGTTTGCATTGTGCATGCGTGGGAGACCACAATACACTGCCATGTGCGGGGGGACCACATGTCACCACCATGGGCGCAAGCAGGAATCGTTTGCCCTATTGTATCGTGCTCACAGCCGGTTTGTGCATTTTGCTTGCAGGCGAGTACGGCAGCGGTGCACTGGCCTCTTCCAGCTCGCCCACACCCCGCAGGTCTATGTCCACCATGTCGGGCAACTTTGGACTGGATGATATGCTCAACGATGCAGGTGGGTAGCGTATGGTGCTGGCGGGTCGTTGCAGTAGGGTGTAGGGTGGGTATCTGGTGCATAGCTGACCATGTGCATCCCGCTTTCCCCTCCCCCCACACACATGCGCTTGCACACGTTCCTCCCCCTATTTTCATGCCACTACCACCCCCCGCAGCCTCCTTCCACGACAACCGCCTGCTGTCCATGCTGTCATCACCCCACCAGCCGCCAGGCCCCGCCGCCGCTGAAGTTGCCGCCGCTGCTTCTGCGCGTGTGGCTGTGCTTGAGGCTGAGCTGGCAGAGCTGGAGCGGGAGGTGGAGCTGAGGCAGCAGCAGGAGAAGCTGCTCAAGGTGGGTAAGAAGGGGTATGGAGGTATTGGTGGGCATGGGAGTAGGGGGTGCTCTACGTGATTGATGATGTGGAGCAGGGGCTGGGAATGGAATGGTAAATGTGCGCATCATAGGATAGTTGGTTCTAGATGGAAGCATCCGGTCAAATTCATGGTCTGCCCTCATAACCCGTGTACCCCAGAGCTTTGTGCATCCCCTCCAAAAACCTGCAAAGTCCTTCCACCAGGAGGATCGCCAGCACAAACCCTAGCCCGCCCTCCCCAAAACCCTTGCAGGAAACCCTGCGCGAGGTTGAGCGGGAGCACAAGCGCCAGGCCATCGGCAACTCTGCGGTGGACCTCAACTACCTGAAGAATGTCATGCTCAAGTTCTACGAGACAGGCGAGTCCACCCAGCTGCTGCCAGTGCTGGCCACCATGCTCCAGTTCAGCCCGCAGGACGTGCAGCGCTGCAAGGTCGCTCTGGCGCAGAGGGTCATGCCGGGGGGCAATGCGGTGGCGGATGATCTGCAGGGCTTTTACGGGTAGGATGGAGGGTGGGGCGGGGTTCTGGGGGAGCAAGGGGGAAATGACACTACGCATTGTGGGTGGGAGTGGGGGGGTTGTCACCAATGGTTGGGACAATTGCAGGAGAGGGGGGGCGGGGAGACTGTAGAATGGAAGTCAATAGACGCAATGAAGGGCGCGGGAGGTGCGTTGAGTGCTTTTGACCCGGTGCTGGGAGGGAAGGCTGCAATTAGCTGCACACACCTGATGCGAGGGTGCTTGACAGCCACATGTGCGGTGCCGGACAATGAGGTTTATGCTGTCACCAGGCATGGTGCACATGCCTTGTTGAAACTTTGCGCATTTCCTCTTTTTATCTCCTTACGACGTACAGGGCAGTTTTAATCGACTACTCGCTCAATAGAGCTGTTTTTCTAGCCCAGTGGCTCCCCTGGGTGTGCGCATGTGTTGTACCGCGGTGTTTGTGATGGGGCCATCGACTGCTGTAACGTTAGCAAACGATGGCTACCACTGCTGTCTTTCAAGCACGGCCGACGGGATCCTATTATATTGCATTTATTGGCAGCATGGGTATGGGTTTTTGGTAGGGGGGGTAGGGGGTATCCTCAGGGGTTTGCCAAGGGTTTTCTAGGGTTTGCCCTGCCCCAAAGTTACCCTAAACTCTGCGATGGTCATCTTCTCGGCGAAGTTCGCCACAACTACTTACGGCAAACCCCGCGCACTCGACAGTTCACAAACAGACTGTGGTTTTGAAAATGGCAACACTGCTGCTCAAGAACACGTTTTCCACAAATACGTTTCGGTCAGTCCCCCGCCTAGCTCAGGGTGTCCATTCCTGGGTCCAACCCCGAGCACGTTTCTCCTCGCTTGCTGCAATGAGGAAACTGGCGACCGTGCGTACTGTCGACAAACTCGTACCCATTAAAGGGGCAGATGCCATCGAGTGCGCCGTCGTCGGCGGCTGGAGGGTGGTGGTGCAGAAGGGCGAGTTCCAAGAAGGGGAAACCGCACTGTATGTTGAGGTTGATGCATGGGTGCCAACCAAGCTTGCGCCGTTCCTTTCCAAAGACAAAGAGCCAAGCGAATATGAGGGCATCAAGGGCGAGCGCCTGAAGACTGTCAAGCTGCGTGGCCAGCTTTCTCAAGGGTTGCTGGTTAGAGGTGATGCCCTTCCAGGGGTAGATTTGAGCGCATACCAAGAAGGCGACGACCTGGCTGAAGCACTGGGAATCGTCAAATGGGAGGCACCTGAACCGCTGGAAGGAGACTTCAAGGGTCCCTTCCCTTCACGCATCCCCAAGACCGAGCAGGAACGCGTCCAAAACCTCGTCAACGAGGTGGATGCATGCATGCAAAGTGGCGCCGAGTTTGAGGTCACTGAGAAGCTGGATGGCCAGTCCATGACCTGCTACTTGATGGACGGCGAGTTTGGTGTTTGCTCCCGCACTCGCGAGCTGAAGCAGGAGGAGAAGAGCGCGTTTTGGAGGGTCGCCGAAGCAACTGACGTGGAGGGCAAGCTGCGGGCGGTGGGGCGGAACCTGGCGGTGCAAGGGGAGATGGTGGGCCCCGGGGCTGGGGGAAAGAACATCTACAAGCTCAAGGAGCTCCAGTTCTACGTGTTTGACGTCTACGACATCGACGCAGGTAAGCATTTCCCGCCCTTAGTTACCACATTGGTAACCATGGTGCACGTGCATAGCCCACTGTTGCCAACTGCAGGCATAGTTGCCTAGTGGCTGAGACCCACTTACCAAGTCACAACCTTTTCAGCTCACCAGGTGTGTGCACTGCAGGTGAACATCTCCAGCCCAGCGTGCGACGGGACATGGTGAACGATATTGGGTTGATTCACGTCCCAGTCATAGAGGCCAGCATGCCCCTCCAGCCAGTCAGCGAGCTCCTCCAATTTGCCGAGGGTCGCAGCGTGCTGGCAGATACCCAGCGCGAGGGAGTGGTGTTCAGGAAAAACGGAGGTGGGCTTTCCTTCAAAGTAGTCTCCAACAAGTACTTGCTCAAGGGAAAGTGATGGTCTACCTCGTGCAGCACCCATGCTTTATGCCCAAGATGTCAAGTTCAAGGCTGGGATGCGTTGGGCATTGGTTGGAGAAACCACACTACAGCCAGGCTCAAGCTACCTGTGTACACAATCGTGAGCAGCAGGTTATTGTACATATGCTGGTTTTGGCAGCTACACCACCACCAAGTTTCGATTCAGCTTGGTGGAGCTTGGAACTCAGTATATCACCACCCTGAAAACGCTTGGCTCCAGTTGTTGAACCTTGCAGGCCTGTAAAACTATATTCGCTGGCACAGCGCCGCATACCGTTGCATTGCAAGGAGTATTGGCTCTACAGTGAGCTCTCCCAGCTCAGCAGCTGCGGCCGAAACCCTAAACCCTAAACCATAGCAAACGCACAGCACCCAGCTTGATTCAACCCAGTGTGAAGTAGCACACCCATTTCTGATGGTTTCTCTTGGCCTGACGCTGGCCAACCTGTCCCATGTATCACTAACTGAAAGCACGCTTGGAGGGTCTTCACTCTGGCATCCACCAACGGGGTCACAGTCACAATCTGCAAGTGCACAATTGTCTGGGCTCCCAACAGGGTGTGCACTGATCGACACTGCCATTAAACAGGGCAAACTCAATACCATATGTATATCAAAGCGCACGATGGTCGGACTAAATAAGATGAAACATAAACTTAGAGGAAAATAGGATAGCTCAGTACTCCCTCCAGGCTACCCCGGCAATGCCCTACAAGCAGTCCCCTTGGCACACGGCCAGCCATCTATGAAAAAGACACTCCTACAAGGGGCACAGCCCTGTATATAATCATGAATTTCTTGGGATTTAGGTGCCCTTCAGGGCCACCAGCCATGTGTGCACCCAGAGCTTCCACAGCCAGCTGCACCCTCCAACCCCCTGGCACAGCCACGCCATTGGTGCCATCTGCCTAAGGCCGTGAAAACCCTGGGTAGGGTTTGGCCGCCTGGCGAAAGCCCTACATGGGTATTGCGTTCTGCAGGTATTGCACGTAGTCGTAGAAGCCGGTGGTCCACTGCAACACAAGGGGGAAAAGGGATCATCGATCAACTGCTCATGGCATTCATACACCACTCCGTGCATCCACCACCTAACATCATTGTTGCACTACGTATGAGCTAATGCAATACCCCCTTAATCGTGACCTTGACATCATCTCCCACCCCCACTCAACTATACACCCACACACAAGAATCCAATCCAATGCCTCATACATGCCACTGCATGCGCCATACCCCGGCCTTCCTTGCACCCACTACGCACCCAATCCCCCACCCATCACGTCATATGCGTCGTATATAACCCTAAACCCTAAACCCACCCACCTTGTCATACGCGTCATAAATGAGCCGCTGCATGGCGGCTGCCGCCTGTGCATCACTTAGCTCCAGGTTGAATCGCTTGCGCAGGTTGGTGAGCGGCAGGCCGATGCCAAAGCAGGGCAGGCCAGAGTGCGCCTGGAGGGCCACGGTGGCGATGATGGCCTCCGCCACGCCGCGAGCCTGCGGGATAGGGTTTTGGGTAGGAGGGTTTATAACCAGGTGGAAAATTAGAAGGGTATAAGGGTTTGGATGGGGTTTGGAAGGGCTTTTGGAAGGGTTGTACGCTGAGAGTATCCAGAGCGATGGCAGGCTGCATTAAAAACGTGATTGCTCGGAGCACCAGCATGGTATACCAGGGAGGCATGCATATTCATATTCCTCCATAAAAGCATGGAGGAAAGCTCACCACCAAGTATCCCCGGATGACCAGCTGCTCGAATTTCTTGAAATGCGGGGACTGCCGGTTGCCCTCGGGATCCAGCAGCTGCGCCATTTCGTGGCTCAGCTTGAACGCCGCGCTCTCAAATTTCATGTTGCCCCCCGGCGAAATCTCCAAGATGTACCCGAAATCTATGTGCACCAGGTGGCCCATTGAGTCCACCAATAGATTCCCGTTGTGCCTGTCCTTGGCCTGGAGCAGGTAGGAGGCCACGGCGTACCTGCGATAGGGTTTTTGTAGGGTTTGGGCATACGTCCAGGTCAGTGCTTGCAGGGCATTGGTACACATGCAGGTGAAGGTGGGTTTGCAGGCCCTGTTGCCACATGGCTGGGCTGCAGCTTGACAAGGTGTGCATCTTTGCAAGGTGTGCAATCCAGGGTCAAAACAACGAAAACATGGATGCACAACACGCATCCCAACGTGAAGCCCCATGCAGCCCCCAACCCAAGTCCAAACCCTAGTTTAAACCCTAGCCCCTCAGGCCTCACCCTGCGCTGGACTTTATGAAGTTCTCCCGCGCCTTCTCAAAGCGCTCAGACCCGGGGGCCCCAAACTCCTGCTGGAAGATCTCATACAGGCCCCCATCCGCAATCTCCCCCAGCCCAGACCTCGATTTGGAGTTTGGCACCACCTCAATGATGCCGCACTCGTTGCCAGTTGGCAGCACCCCATAGGGCGCCAGGTACAGGTCTAGGCCGGCCTTGCGGAAGGCGCCCTTGAGCAGGGAAATGACCTGCGGAGGGGTTTCAGGTGAGGTATCTATCTTCTATAGGGCATCCATTCACCAATGTTACTGGAACTGAACCACCCAAGCACTACGCATGGCACCGCAGTTGAACTACCTCACCCACCCCACACACTGCGCCATGACATTGGCATCACCCCACACCAAGCATGGCAACGCGATTGTCCCGTCTCAAACTGTTCTTTGTCTTTTCTCCGATTGCATTTTTCTCACCTGCAGCGCCAGCACATCCTGCCTGCAGTCATCCCCAACCTTGAAGATGAGCGCCTGCACCTTGCCGGTCTCCTCCCCTGCGTCCTCGCCATACTCCTCCCCCTGTTCCACCACATTGAACGCGGCCAGCACGGGGCACTTTGCGGCTGAGGGCATGGGCGTGCCGCTTGAGGGAATGAGCGATACCACGCGTTGGTGGGGGTTGGTGGGCAGGTACAGGTCGTCGCGCGGGAGCTGCAGAGGGGGTGGGGGTGTTATTCCGATGAGTCGTCATGGGGGACGGTTCCTGGTCTTTTATACCCTGTATGGATATAATTATTAAAAGGGATGACAAAAATCTGCTTTGCGGCTGAGGGCATGGGCGTGCCGCTTGATGGTATGAGCGAGACCCCGCGCTGGTGGGGGTTGGTGGGCAGGTACAGGTCGTCGCGCGGGAGCTGCAGTGGGGCGGTGGGGTTGTCAAAAACCAGGGCAATTTCTGGCGATTATAACCCGGAAAAAATAATATATAGAAATATAAAAAGATCATTCTCTCCTGCGGGAGCTGCGGGTGAGAGGTGGTGTGGTGTGTGTGAGTGGGTGGCGGTGGTGAATGTTGGAGATCACCCATGGTGGGTTAGTGGGTGGAGGGGGGCATGAGGAGGTGTCAGCAGGCCTGACGACAGTGGTTGGGTGGGCAACGGGGTGGCATGCTTCACCTGTTACTCAAAGGGTCCACGATACAATCGCCCTTCCGTTCCCTTCCCCACCTGTTTTGTCGACAATATCTCCACCGCCTTGGCCTTGCGCTCATCCCTGGGGACTGGAAACAGCTGGCCGCTGATCCCCGTGAGGTCGTCAAAGTAGCTCAGCTCCGCCATGAGGAAGGTGCTGATGTCAGACGGGAGGGAGGCCCACACATCCTTCTCAACCCTATGGGGTGGGGCAGGGAACAAGGGTTTAGGGTTTTGAAGATCAGGAAGGCCCTGATGTCTGGCGGTAGGATGACCACACGTCCTTCTCAATCCTACAGGGCATGGCAGGGAAGCAGGGTTTAGAACGAAGAATTTAATGTTGGGAAGGGGAGAAAGTCATGATGTTAGAGGGGAGAAGAGGAGAATCAAATGACTTCTGCAAAGATCTCTGCCTTCGATGGGAATTTGTATGGTGAAATTCTGGAAACAACCAGCCATGAGTGTTAATGACAGAAATATCCGGGCCGCAGTATATTGCACAGGACCACAATAGAAAACTCTTTATCCCCACAAACTGCGGTTCATCAACCCCGCCCCACACCAACACCCACCTATCCCCCACAGCCCACAGCCCCGTGTCCACCGGCGGCTCCCAGTTTGACCTCTTGACCGTTGGATTAAACGCCTCGGGGGGCGGCGTGGCCTCGCTGCGCAGGAAGCACACCAGGTGGTGCGCAAACAGGCGGGAGCGGGAGGCGGCAGCCAGTAGGAATGCCTCTATTTGACCGCTGGAGTCGCTGCGCAGGAGCTGGACCAGCTGGGGGAGGAAGAAGGCAACCTGGGTGGGAGGGTTTGGGAATGAGAGTCAGTAGGGTATTGGCCTGGCTTCTAATGCACGCGCCTCCACTGGATCCCAGCTAAACAGCCAATCCACCAGGTAGTCGTACACCGCTAGGGTAGCATATGGTACAGGTTTGGAAAAGCAGTGTAGGTTATAGCGTATGGTGTCATAATGGTGTCGGCGCTCAGCCATAGGGTTTGCTGTAGGGTTTTGGTGCGCATGAGATAGTTGGACACCACAGGATATGGCGCAGGATCTAGGGTTTACTGGAAGATTTTGGGCCCCATCTCTTTTGGGTCGCAGCCCAGCAGCGACTTCTGGTAGACAGAACCCACCACAGCGTATTGTGTTGGTTTTGGCGCAGGATAAGGGTTTAAGTGCAGGTTTTATTGTTGGCGCAGGATCTAGGGTTTACTGTTGGATTTTGATTTTGGCCCAAAACCCAACAGTAAACCCTAGATCCTGCCCATCTTAATTGAAAACTTTGTGCGCGCACCTCCTCTGGATCACACCCCAGCAGCGACTTCATGAGGTAATCAGACACCGCTGGGTTGGCCCCCGCAGGCCCCGCAATGAGCGACATGGCCCCCAGCAGCGGCATAGTCTTCCATGTGGCCAGGCGGTGCAGGGGGGCGTGGGGGGTGGAGGCAAGCAAGGGGACCACGTCAGGGAGTTGCTGGAGGCGCAGGTCGTCGCACTGGGCCAGTGAGAGGGCCTCCAGCTCCGATCGCAGGGGGGAGAAGGTGGGGAAGCGGGGCTGCGGGAGGGGGGAAACGGTGTGTTTTCAGACCCCCATGATTTTGACATCAGCAATGCCATAGCGAAGTATACCTGTCAGCAAACGGCATCCCACAGACCACTGGTGGGCACCAGCACATGCATCACCCACCTGTGAGGCATTCGCAACTGTGTCTGGTACTAGACTTCCCCCCCCCCCCATTGCACACCCTACCAGCATCACCAGCGCCAGCTGCGGCTCCACGTTCCACAACCCTAGACTCTAAACCCTCGATCCTAAACCCTACCAGCATCGCCAGCGCCAGCTGCGGCTCGACCTCCCACGCAGTGTTTGCCACCTGGCGCCACATGGCAGGGCTGAGCTTGTCGGCCCCACAAGGGGTGACAGATGCCAGCGCCAGGGGTGTTGCCCATGTAGCCAGTCGCTCCACCTCGTGCCGCAACAGCAGGTTGAGAAGATCCTTGCGGGCGGAGTGGGTGGCCTGCAGGGGGAAAACCCTTAAAGGGTCAGAGAAAACCCTGGGGTGGTGAGGAAAACCTAACATGGAATGGACAACTCTAGGGATGATGGTGCAGCAGGCCCTTGCGGGAGGAGTGGGTGGCCTGCGGAGGAGCCCTAAGGGGATGCCAAGGCCACTCTAAACAAATGTCTCCCGGGTTCTGAAAACCCTTTAGGGTATCACCTTTGATTTGCCCCACACTGGGTGCTCCTGGTCCCCCGTCAGCGCCAGCACCGGCCATGTTGAGAAGGAGTTGATGGCGCTCTGGAAGTCCCGCACAGCAGCAGTGTGCTCCCTGGGAAGGGGGGGCATGTGGTCAGGACAGGCTGGGCCGAGGTTCACGCCATTTTTGTTACCTATGCAAGTACTCTATGTGAATTTGCATATCAACTCATTGTTGAGCAAGTTCCTAGGCATATGATCACTGATGATCACCGCATGCCACAACGCTGCAGTGTGAAGGCAAGGAGGCATGAAAGGAATGCATGTGTGCAACGGGAAGCTAAAGGGTCTCACGTGCACTACGATGTGTAATTGAAGTACCCTTTTTGCGTCACAGGTGCAACACCAACAGCATGGCATAGATTCCGATTGGCCCCAACACCATCAGATGCACATGCCCCCGCCCCCCAACCACCCCCTTCCCACTCACTTTGCCAGCGGAATGTCGAACTTTGCGTAGTAGGCGGGCGGGGTGGTGAAATACGTGAGCGCAGCATGCATAACCCGCTCCGCAAGCACCGCCACGCGGGGTGGTACCTCCCCGTGGCTTCGCCCCCTTAGCACCCCCTTGCAGTACTGCAGCCCCAGGCGCAGCAGGCGGAAGAAGGGGCCGGTGGCGGCGGGGTGGTGCGTGAAGGCCTGCAGGCAGGTGGACACCATGAGTGAAGTATGTTTCATTGGTAATTTTACCCGTGCTCACCCCGGCGCATGAAGAGTGTTTGCGAAGGGGGGTGATTGCTCCCTCTCATATGCGGGTCCTGGAAGCAGTAGTTAAGCAGGCTGGCCGGCCCACTTTCCCATCCAACATTTACAGCATTTCCAAGCTTTCCATGCAAATTGCCCTCTACCTCACCCACCCACCCACCAGCCCGCCCTACCTGCGGGTCCTTGAATGAGTAATTGAGCAGGCGTGCCAGCGCCGCCTCCACCGCCCCGGCCAGCGCCCCCGGCCCCCCCATGAGCACGCGCGCCATCTGCGTGAGGAACGACACCCAGCGGTGGTGCGCAGCCAGGTTGTCGACGATGGTCAGCTCGTGGAGGCCAACCTGTGGGCAGGGAGGGGGTGGGGGGGCTGTGGGGTGTGTTGGTGATGGTGATGGTGGGTGCAGCCCAGTTTCTCACACGAGGGAGGCAAGCCTATGGAGGGATGGGGGCGTGTTTGTAGTGTGTGTGGGTGGGGTTGGTGTGGCCAGGTTGTCAACGATGGTCAGCTCGTAGAGGGCAACATGGGGAGGGCGGGGATCCATGCGTTGGGTGTGGTAGATAGGGTGTTCACGATGGTCAGCTTGTGATGGTCAAAGCTGGGGTGGGGATTTGGAGTGAAGTGGGTAGGGGGCATCCCATATGTAACAAAGGGTTTCCCCAAACATGTGGTCGGACACCCTAAACCCTGAGCCCTGAAACCCTAACCCCCGGCTCCTGAGCCCACCTGTGTGACGATGTCTGGCTGTCCATCCAGCGCCATTGCGTACTTGGTTGCGTCAAAGGCGGTCGAGAACAGGCCGATGCGCCGGTCAACGGTGGACATCCACGCGTCGGCAACCTCGTGGATGAGCGCCACCTGGAGCAAGGCAGGGTATGGGGATGAAGGAAAACGGGGACGAGGGGACGAGAGGGGTAGATCATCTGCCGCAATCATTCGCCGCCTCGCCATATGTCAGTACTTTTGTCAACCGCATTCCAGCCGCATGCGGTGCACATGCCAGTCGCAAATCAGGTACGTGCCAGCCGTGCACCTGGTGCGATGCACGCCGGTGCCCCACCCTAAACATGCAGGCGCTCCCACGCTACCCTAGCCAAGTCCACAAATTTCCCCCTAAGATGACCACAAACACCAGCCACCCCCCTCCCCACCGCACGCACCTCCAGCCCCTTGCCCTCCCCTCCGCTGCTGAGCACCCAGTGCCAGCTGGCAGCCGCCCATCGCGCCACGTGGGTGCCCATGTGGTATGTGGGAGACCAGGCCACCAGGCGCAGCAGGTCGCGTGCAGCTGGACTGTCTGGGAAGCGCACCAGGGTGGTGACCGCCTGGATGTACCTGGGGGGGGGCGGGAGAGGGGGGAAAGGGGGGTAAAGTGTTTGAAGGTGGGAGGCTACCAAGGGGACAGGAGAGGGCATGGGTAGTGGTGCAGGGGGTTGGATGGGAGCGAGCTGACGTTTGTGGGGATGACAGAGCAAACAGGCTGGTCTGACCTCAGGCTGCACATGTGGCTTCAACATCCCTAAAACACGCATCTGGAAAGGCAACTGGGAGTCATGCAGATGGCTAAATTGGGGAATTGGGGAGCAGCTGACCCCCCCCCCCCTTTCCGCACCCCACACCCACCACCACCACCCACCACCCACCGGTCACCACCCACCTCTCCGAGACCACCCCCACATCCGCCCGCTCCACAAGTGCGGAGTGCAGGTTGGCCGCCACCTGGCACGCCACGTCATTGGTGGTGTTGCCACACGCGAGAGCCGCCTCAATCATGCCGCGCACAATACCCTCCGCTCGCACCTTGGCGCGCATCACCTCCCAGCCTGGGTGAACGGTGGGTGTGCTAAGGGGCGAGTACTGTAGGTTGGGTTCGGACTGTATCCTGGGTAGGGCCCCTCCAGCCCCACAGAACGGGCACTGCACACAGCATGGGCCGCTGGTTCTTCTAGGGTTCCCACATCTGCCTAGGGTACTACCATCCACACCTACCCACCTCCCCTCATTACTGAGGTTCCCACGCCAGCATAGCATATCATATCCCACCACCCGCACGTGAATACGGCCCTCAAGGTCCATACACCAGGCGATGCACCCACGTGGCGGCTAGGATTTCCCCACCAGCCACCTTGGATTCCCCCACCCATCCACCCCCACCCACCTGAGTAGGGCCCCTCCAGCCCCACCATCATGTACCCCCTCCTGCCCTCGCGGTACACATAGGTGATGTCAGGCATGTGCGGCTGAGCCTGCCCCGCAGCGCCACTGCTCTCATACGTCTCGTGCATCAGGGCAGCCAGGTAGTCGGGCGCCTCTCGCCCGCCCCGCTCCAACCCCGTCCTGGTCCATTTCCAGGCAAGGGAGTTGGTGGTGCTTGAGCTCTGCAGGGGGGAGGTGGTGGTTGGTGAGGGAGTCAGTGTTTGGTGTTGCAGCTTTTATGCAATTAGGAGGTTGGGATTGCTGCGAGAGCCAAGCATATGTTTTCCAGCTCACCAGCGAAGGCTTTGTAACAGTAAAGAAGCAAATTGCCCCGCTCCGACCCGGCTCCATTTCCAGGGAGTCAGTGGTGCTAGAGCTCTGTAGGGGTGGATGGGATCCCTTAAAGGGGAACATTGAGTCCCTTAACCCTAATCCCTAAACCCTAAACCCTTACACTTACCGTAAGGGTGAACATGGAGTCCCCTGCTCCAACTGCCGCTTCGTCGTCATGCACCACCCCGATCAGGCTGCGGTAGAACTCGCCATAGAAGTGCAAGAAGGGGAACCTGCGCCAGGGAAGAGCAAGGTGCTGTCACACTTGGCTAGGGTTGCATATGCCTGTCCATTTATGACCCTCAAAACAAATGAAGTAAAATTCCCTAAAGCAATGAAAATGCTTCGCTTAGCTGTACAGGGCGGTCAAACCCTTGGCTAGGACTACATCAGTTGTCAACACCATCGGTTAGGGTGTCAGTACGCCTGCCATAATCCTTTGGCTTGAAGTAGAGAGGCCATCCCCACCCACCTGTCAAGAAGCATGGTGAGCAACCGGTCAGCCAGCGCCGCCACCCTCGGCCGCCCCTGCTTCAACCCCAGTTGCCCAACCAGGCACAGCGCCAGAGCATGCAGCGCATCACCGGCAGCGTCCCTCTCCCCCTCAGCCGCCGCGGGGCCCAGCGCCTGAGCGGTGGTGTGGCTGAGGGAGTGCTGCGCGCGGTCGCACCAGGCCTCAAAGGTGCGGGTGGCGATGGCTTCAAGGAGTGGGTACTCGTTGTTGGTGGGGGGGGTGAGCTGCGGGGCAGGGGGGGGAAGGAAAAGTGGATAAAAAGGGAGGTGGTCAGGCCACGGATAGTCTCCACATGGGCATCAAGATTGTGCGTCACTACACATCACATCATTTACACTGTCACCACCACACTATCTCTAATATCTTACCCACCGCAGGACGACCGCCACCACCCCCCCACCCCACCCTTACCGCCACGTGCTGCAGGATGGTGGCCAGCGGGGCAGCCCGCAGCGCCCACCAGGGCGCATACTTGGCCGCACTCAGCTCACACAAGGCGATGGTGAGCATGTGAGCCGAGAGCGCGGCGTAGGTGGGGACCGGTGGGGACCGCCCCCCCAGCAGCCTGATGAGTGCAGCGGATGTGGTGGGGGCGTTACCGCGCACCCCCAGTCGCCCCAGTCGGTCTGACAGCTCCCCCTGCAGGCGCTCGATCACCAGGCTCTCCTGCAAGGGGTGGGGTGTGTGGCGAGGTGAAGGGAGGGTGTGGGGAGGGGTAAGGAGAGTGGGGTGAAGGGGAGGGGAGAATGCAGTAGTGTGTCATACCGCCTGGTCATGGCAATCGCATTTGTGCCTTTACTAACACCTTGTGCCCATTGAATGTGCCTTTTAAAACCCCTTGTGCCCATGCCAAGACCAGACAGTATGCCAACCTACTGCATCTGGAATGCCCTAAACGCAAATGTGCTGAATTATAATGGAAGTGTGCATTACATGGACCGCATCTAGTAGTGTAAGCATGCCCTGGTGGTAAAATGCGCGGCATGTCATTCCCAGCTCACCAGCTGCTCCCCCGCGCCCACCAGCAGCTCCGGTGATGAGGTGGCAATCACACCCAGCGCAGGTCGCCATGCCGCGGGCCATGGGTACTTGTCTTGGGGTAGGCTGAGGGCTGTGAGGCCATACACCCCGCAGTACAGCCACAGCAGCCGGTACAGCTGCAGGAAGAGGGGAGTGAATGGTAAATGGGGGTTATGGAGTTGGGTAATCAAGATGGAAATGTGCAGCCCCAGCAATTGGAATGGCCCCACGAGAGCATATGGTGGGACCTGCTGATGGACATGTCTGGCAAAGCAGGTGCACAATCACACACAACACACACATATGATGTAACTTATGCCCATGTACAACCAGCTCCCTCAGACACACCACGCACCTTGATGGTCTTCTGGCTCTCCGCGTGCCGCTCCAGCATCACATCAAGCGTCAGGCTTACACTCACGCTCTTCACCATGCGGGACCCCATGCCGCTGCTGGCCTCGGCAATGGCGGGCAGCAGGCCCCCGAGGTCCATGAGTGCGGCGTCCAGCTCCAGCGTGGGCACCATCATGGCAAAGCTTGAGAACAGGGCGAGGAGGGACAGCCGGTACTCGTGGCGCACCTGGCGCCAAGATACATCTGGTTAGGGTGTTAAGGTTTCATGTTATTATACTAGTGGTATCTTCAATTGTATTACACATTGCTGGCAGCAGCCCCGCCTGGTTCATAAGTGCGGCGGGTGTAAAACAGATACAAAAAGAACTGTTTACAATAACTGTTTAACATAACAATAACAATAACTGCTTACAATATAATATATTAAGTGGTAAATACCTACCTCTGGGGGCGCAGTGGCCAGTCCCTGGGCGATGAGCGTGAGCACGTGTGCCAGGGCACCAGGTTGGGCATCGGGCACTGGGGCGGTTGTTGCGTGCATGAGGGCGCGGCCAGCGGGAGAGCGGGGGTTCTTGTACACCTTGATGAACATGGCAAGGACCTGCATGGGCATGGGAATGCACTCACAACAGGTTTTTTGCATTGAAGCCAGGGCTAAGGTTGGCCTTCAAAGGACCGTGGTGAGCACCTGTATCTGTGTGGGTGGGTTGGTGGGTGGGGGGGCTCTGCGTTGGGTGGAGGTGCTCAGGAGAGAGATGTGCATGGGAGCAGGATTTCTTGTGCAATAATGCAAGAGGTGATGTGGGAGGGGAGAGGAGTATGCCTCAGCGAGAGAGCTCGCATGACAGCCTGCGTGTGCACAAAAGGGACATGCTGGCAGCAGTGGAGGTGGGGTGGGTGCACCGTGCGACGATGTGGTGGTGCCCTTACAGTCAGCAAGGTGCGCGGTACCCCGTTTCATTCACCCACCTGGTTGTACACCCCTTGCTCGCCCCTCCTTGCCGCAGCCGCAGCCATCTCCCCCAGGACCAGCACCAGGCAGGCAAGGGTGGCGCCGCTGTACCCCGCAGCACCCGCGTTGGTGGTATCCAGTAACACTGGAAAGGTGGTGAGGAAGAAGTCGGGGTCGGCTCGCAGGAGCAGGCCCAGGCGACCCAGGGTGAGAAGGATGGCCTGCGATAGGGGGGATTGTGAGGGTTATTAAAACAACCCTTCATTTTTGACCCAGGCGGCCCAGCGTGAGGAGGATGGCCTGCGTGGGTAGTGGGGTGATTAACAAAGGAGAAAAGGGAGTACGATTGAAATTTGGAATCGCGGCCAAACGGTGCATGCACGCACCAGGTGCGCTGCTCAGCCGCGGGTGCATCCCTCAAGTTTTTGGGGTTGAAAGATATTTTCAACGATCCCCACCTGCTGCTCCACGCTGCTGCTCATCCCTGCCACCAGGTCGCTGTACCCACTCACAAGCCCACCATGTGCAGCAGCCAGGCTAACTAATATATTAAAAATCACCATCAACGGGAGAAAATACACCAAAATTTGCTTATTCTTTGAAGCAACATGGAGTGTACAAATTCCGGAAGATTTTCACACATCCTGGCCCCACCTGCTGCTCCACGCTGCTGCTCATCCCTGCCACCAGGTCGCTGTACCCACTCACAAGCCCACCATGCACAGCAGCCAGGCTAACTAATATAGTAGTAATCACCATCAACGGGAGAAAAATACACCAAAATTTGCCATTTCTAAGTAGCAACATGGAGTGTGCAAATTCCGAGAGATTTTCAGACATCCCGGCCCCACCTGCTGCTCCACACTGCTGCTCATGCCTGCCACCAGGTCGCTGTACCCACTCACAAGCCCGCCGTGCGCAGCAGCCAGGCTGTCCCCCGCAGGCAGTATCCCCGCCTTGACCTGCTCCACCTGCCCCCCCTGCCACATGGCGGCCAGGCAGGCGGCGGTGGCGTCGCACAGTCGCCGGGCCAGGAGGTGGGCGGGGCTGTCGGGGAGGGTCCCTGGGGGGGTGGGAAGAGTTGTAAAGAGGGGTTGTGGTCAGGGTGCGGTGCAGAGGGGCGCAAAGGCTTGTGCATGTGTGGTGTGCATGTGTGGGGTTTAGGGACGGCACTACAGGGGAGGCGGGTGTGTCACCGTGTGTGTGCATAGGGAGGCATGACTTCCGTCCATTTAGGGGGTGACTCATGACACGTGGGTCATGAGTCTCGCCCCCTAAATGGACGTAAGGTTGCAGGGTCTCTTGTGCCAAGATCCAGAGTGCGCCGCTCTGAATCTTGGTTTGGCACAAAAGACCCTGCCAACCTCTCAACCTTCAAACATAAACCATCCCTGCCCCTCACCTTTCTCCAGGAAATTCGTGTGCAGGTCCCACCACTTGGGGAACGCCTGCTCAACGATGCGGCCCCCCTGCTCCCTCCCTCCCTCCCCAGCCCCCTCCGCCGGCGCCTCCCCCGTTTCACGCATTTGCTCCCCCTCCGCCAGCCTGGCAGCTGACATCAGCAGGGTGAACAACCTCCCCGTGAAATCATCTGTCATCATCCCCTTGGTGCCGGCCACAGCCAGCAGGGCATGGGCGGTGGGGGGCACCAGGGCGCACCCAATTTGGAGGCACTGCTGGCTGAAGGCGTCACCTGGGCGGGTGGGGGCTGGCGGCTCAATTTAGAGCCCAGGACATTTTTAAGATATTATAAACCTGTATTGCGGGAATGCAGAACGCAATCGCACACACCAGCGCACAGCTACATGGGTATTTGAGCGACTCATAATACTGATTTGCTGGACCGGCAGGCATCAGGCACGGGTGTCTTGCAGTGCAAACACGTAGTAACAGATTCCATTTTGAAAGCCTGTGCAAATCAACCAATTCCTAAACCCTTCAAAAAGGGTTAGGGTATGTGTTACCTGGCGTTCCCTCCCAGCACAGTGTGATGCACCCCTCAAGCGCCTCCAGTCCAAGCTGTGCCATCTGCAAGGCACCAGGACTGGCATCAGCAAGTTGCTGACAGCAACCTAGGATGATGTGCTCAGTATGCCCAGGAACACACAATGCTCCCACACGCTGCCAAGCAATGCGTTTTTCGGACCGACATGGTCTAAGCAGATTCTCAGGTTGTGAGACAAACGGTGCCAGGACCAAACAGCTTAGCGTCCTGTGTACAAGGCTGGCTGATAATGTGGCGGGAACCAAGCAACACCTAAATCGGTCACAGATCATCATTGTACCAATGGTGCAGGCTGGCAGGCATTAGATCACGCTACGAATGGTGCAATACCCACCTGCGTCTGAAGCACCCCTTGCTCCTCCCCACCAGTCATACTCCCCAGCGCAGCCACAGCCAGCGCCAGCGCCCCCCCTGCGGCAGCGGCGGCAGGCAGTCGAGGTGGCAGCGCACCCAAGCTGCTGCCAGGTGGCGCATCATCTGGGGATGGGGCTGATCCCAGGCGGGAGGGCGCGTCGCTGGGGATGAGCACGGGGGCAAGGCTGGAGCGCAGAGCCCTGCGGGGAAATTTAAGGGTTTTAGTTGCAAGGTTGGAGGGTTTGCAGGCATGGAGGTGCAGGTGGGGCAGCAGAAGAGTGTCTGGTGGTGGCAGTCGAGGCATGGACTCTGCGTGAAGGTCACAAGCACTGCATTGTGAGGGCTAACGCACGTCAAGGTGTTGCATGGCGATGCCGACGGCACTGCATGCGTATGCCTGAGGCACCGCATTCAACTCAAGCTCTGCACCCTCATTCCCCTTTGACGCACCCTGATCCCACTCGCGCCACTTTCTGCAGCAGGGCGCCATCCAGCTGGCCCTTCTTGGAGGCAGTAGCAAGGGCCAGCCTGGCAACCAGCAGCACATGCGCGTCTGCTGACTCAGCGCTGACGTCACCACCGCCATTGCTGACGTCAGCGTCCACATCATCGCCATTGGGCCCCACGCCATTGACCAGCGCATGGCCGGCCTCCAGTACGCTGCCGTTGCTGAGGCCTGCCCCTGCCTTGGTATGTAGTTGTTGGGAGGTGTGGTTAGTCACCACCCATTGCAGGACCTCCTTGGCATGGGTGGGTGTCAAGGGGAGGCCAGTGTTCCCCCCTTGCTGCCACGCCACCAGGGCCTGTGTGCAGCCCTGTGTGAAACCCTGCCAAGGGTTTTGAAGCGTGTCGCCATTGGTGGGGGTGGGGGGCCGGACGGGGAGGGCTGCCTGGGGGGTCAGGATTTGGAGCAGCAGGGATTTGAAGGCCTGGCTGATGATCCCCCGCTGCTCCTGGGTCAGCGTGGTTGAGCCGACAATCCTGGTAGGAGGGGGAGCATGGCATTGTCACACCCGTTGCACTGGCACCAAATTTGGAATATACTTGTTCCAGTATTTTAATTATTCAATTTATTTATGGCAACTTTTGTGTATGTCTGGATGTTATTTGCTGATGGGGGTGAAGATCGTGATATCAGCTGGGGTTGGCGGCAAAATGTGCTCCTCCCCAGGCTCTGCATGCAAATGCACACAAATGAATGCACAGCACACCCAGCAATCCCCGACTGTGTTCAAACTTAACCCCAACCTTGCCAGACATGGTCTTAGCCCTAGACCAGCCCGCTCCCAGCCCATCTTCACACATAGCCATTACACAGCAGCGACCTGGAAGTTGCCCCACCTGGTCAGCCACGGCATCAGCTCCAAGAGCGCCCGCTCCCATGCGGCGCTGCCCAGCCGTGACACCCCGTGCGCATCCGGCTCCGCAAGGAAGGCGATACTGTCTGCCAGCCGCGAAATAACAGCGCTCGATGCCTGCAACATGCGACGCGCATATGACCGTTGCTCATTATGACTGTATGCAGTGGTGAGGTGATGCATTGTTGGGCAGATGCACCGGCTGTAATGCAATTTAGACACAGCTGTTTTAAACGACAGACGTTGAAAGAGACACACACTAGTTAAAGCACGGGAGTGCCTGGCAGAGTGCAGTTGTGCTGGGTGCCAGTTTAGGGTTTAGGGTTCCGCCACACCTTGCCGTGGTAGTTCGCTTGATAGGCTGCCAAGGGTAGCAAGGAGTCCAAAATGGTCTCAGGCGTTGTGCGCCCAGCCTTATGGGCGACCCCAGGGACGCCATTGGCTGCCAGGAAAGCACTTGGGTCTGCGCCGCTCGGCTGTGCTAGCGCCAGGCCCCACTGGGTCTTGGACGCAGTCAACTGCTGGGCAGCCTCCATTGCATACCACGGCCCGCTAGCACCTACGACAAACATGGGGTGGTGGGTGCTATGTCATAGAGTTTGGTGGGTAGGGTAGGGTGGTGGTGGTACCATCTTGGTCCAGTAGGTGCACGACTTGTCGAAGATTCCATGGGTGTGGTAACGAGGCGAGGGAGCTGCCCAACACCTAGCGATGCCACAACGAGCAAGGCAGTACTGAGATCCACAGTGATCAGGGGAGATTGCTACTTCCTGCTATAGCAACAGGGTGTTTGTGCATTCGAATGAGGCCATGCAGCACAGCGTCCCGGAGGTACGATTCCTCGGCACTGAACGAGGTACCATGACCTTGACGATGAAGATGAGCCCACAACCACGTTATCCCCACACGCGTGGAAACAAAGCATCGCTGCATGCATGCATATTCCCGCACGAACTTCGTGGTGAATGCACCACCAACTACGTGCATGCAGCACTGGTTCCCACAAGATAAACTTTGTAGAAGAAATGAAACACGTCACGATGCCTTCGCACTTCGTTTGGAAGGGTAGAAAACCCGTACGGAAGATCCTCCAGATGTCGGTGTATGCATGCAGCACAGCACAGCACATTTCTACACCACAACCCGTTCACTGTGGCCCGCTATCTGAACGCAACAGTCTGAGATCTGATACATCCTTTTCAAACTTCAGGCCGGCCCACGCATAGAGAGTGCTGCGTACGCCAAAGTGGGTCTCGCAACGCACCGTATCAATGGGTCTCAAGTAGAAGACATCGCCGCAAGATGCTCCGGACCACTCATACCAGGATGCTGCAGGAACAGCCCCGTCCGTTCTCAGACGACAGGTGACAGAGATATTTTCGCTGGCAACCCCCCGCAGTCAGAATCACCAGCCTGGTAAGGTTCGCATGTGCATGCCCATTGTTACAGTCTGTCTTGCCAAAGATCTTGTGTGATTCAGGTGAGGCAGGTGTTGGGCGTTCCTACCCCATGCAGTAACCCCTCATAACAGCGCCAGAGTCGCCTGAACAGGATGTTTTCCAGTGATGCCTGGAAAAAAGAGTGCACGGGGATAGCACCATAACAACCCCAAATCCCGGGAAGTTGTTTTGAGACCCCGTTGTGAAGCATGCATGCATTCGACACATCAATGCATGCACTTTGTGTTATGCCTTGCTTGCCCCAGCACAGCACCAGCACAGCAAGAAGGAGACATTGCTGTGCTGTGCAGCCAGCACAGCAAGGAAGCTCCTTTCCTATATGTACAACCTGCAAAAGCGCTAGTGCAACCAACTATTGATACTGTCGCTAAACTTGTGTCAGCTCGGCTCCTTTACTCTCCTTGTTGGTGCACAGCCGACCTGCTTCCTAAGCAGCGCATGCTTTTGAGTTTCACGAGAAAGGGGTCAGGTGTCACTTGCCAGCGGTCTGCGCCAGAATGCAGTGCATAACCTCAGCAAATGCCTGTCGAGGGTCACTTCGACCTTGCATGGTTCAATCCCCTGGGAGTGACAAACGCAGTGGGGTGAGAAAAAAGCAGTCAACAAGTCTGACAGCAACTACCGGCTCGCAGGTGAGTGGCTTCACACGGCTTCAAAGGTCCTGGTAGTTTTCCACTTGGTGTTGGTGTTTTGCTTACTGCAGTTGCTTACTCCAGCTGGTGCTTTTGCGCAGGCTGCCTGGCCCGAAGAACGTCCCCTTAAAATTCTCCAACGACAAGACCGCTGTGCCCGGACCTTTGCTTCCAAGGAACATGGCGCAGTATCTCGCATCTGGCGTTGGAACCTTGTTGCCGCTGCTGCTGATCCCGGACCTGGGGGGCTGGCCTGTTTGGGAGCAGGTACGTAACCCGCATTACATACCCTCATACTCTCCCCTGTCTCACCCTGCACGTTAAGCTGAACGCATCTAACTGTTGCCTTTGTACAAGCAGTTTGCAGTTGTCACGGGAGCAGGAGTTGCGCTGGGGAAGCTGGTGGGCGCTGTGGAAAGCTGGGAAGAGGCACGGGTGGAGAAGGGGTTCAGGGTCGCAGCTGACTTTGTGGCTGCCGAGCAACCCATCGTGGTAAGTCCTTGTGGTTTTTGCCTGTCCTTTTGTCTCACACTAACGCCCGTGGCCACACTCCTGGACCACGCTGGCTTGTTATTTATGTAGGTGGTCCCTTCTGATGCACGCTGTGTGGTACGTGTGTTCTCCAAGTCTGCAACCACCACATATGTGACAAGGTGTCGGCCCTGGTTGCAGGCGTTCATCTACGTGGACGAGGTGGCTACCACATTTGCCACCAGAACCTTGAAGGAGCTGATGGAGGGCACTGGGGGCAGCACCACGGCCGTGCCCGACTGCTTGCTGGAGGGGCTGACATCGGTCACCACCAACCGCACGGTGGGCAAGGCAGATTTTGAGGTGCAGGATGGTGGTCGCTGCCCGATCAACAGATGGTTCCCTGTCCTGGACGACAGCCTGCAGGAGGCCAAGGCAGTACATATCCACTTGATCAGCAGCTAGGGCAAGGGCAGGTTTGCGTACAAAAGAGGTGGTGTTGTCCCCTCCTCCTTCTGTGCTTATGGTGTGCGGTGTGCACCACTGGGCCTTGCTTAGTCGGTGATTAGCGTGGTTGGCACTCCCTGTTTGCGGTCGGTTTGTTGGTGGGTCTGTTTGCTCAGAAGGTTGCGCCGATACAGCTGCTGGCGAGGGCTCACACAGTCAGCCCACCAGCGCAACCATCTAGGCTCCACCCAGCTTTGCTCTTTATGTTGCCAGACTGGACATCAAGTATGTGAACAGATTCAGCTTGTCTTTTGCTGTGTGACGTGTTGATGTATTCGGACTTGTGGACATAAGCATCCATTCTTGTGTGGTCTAGTAGGGGCCATTCCTCGTCATCCTGTGGCATGTACGGGGTGGCTGAGCCGCTTTGGCAGGCCTCAAAACTTGTAACATAGACAGCAAGAAAGAAAGAGAGGAAACGCCCACAGGTGACAGCCAGGTGTCAAGTCCCATTGTGCTCCCATGACCCTTGCTCGAGTTGGTTGCCATGGCGCCACTCAGGGTCTTGCACTTGCTTTCACCTTGCGGCCTGGCAGATCTGGCTTCACGCACCCTGGTTGAGTGTAGTGACCAGGCGATTTGGCTGGTGCCCTTGTGGCAGTGACAGAAATGCCACTGTTACTAAAAGCTACCTATTTCCTAGGAGGAGATCTTCTTTCAGCTGAGACCCTAATATTACGTCGACACGTGGACCCTCGAGGCTCCCCCTCATGAGCCATGCCCAGCACAGCACAGCACAGCACAGCACAGCACAGCACAGCTAAAAGCTTCGTGAGCGGTATATATACAACCTGCAAAAGCGCTAGCATCGTATACAAACAGCTATCGATACTGCTTTCGAACTTGTGTCAGTGTCCACAGCTCGTCTCTCGTTACTCTGCTGGCCAGCCGACCTGTTTTCCAGTGTGCATACGGCGGTGAAAACCCCCTACAGCAACCCCAAAATGGTATGTTGTGCCTGCTACTAGCTTGTTCTTGCTTACGCATCATATATTAAACGGCAGGCAGCCCTCAAACTGTCCGCATGCATGCCAAAGTTTAAACTCAAATATAAACTATGCGTCGACCCAAATGCAGGCCCACCGAACGGACCCTCAGGAGTATGGCTGGGAGTATCAGGGTGCCAACCAGGGTGCGAAGGTGGAGTTTTACCAGAAAGGCGACGTGAAGATGGACTACTACCCTACTACTGGTAAGGTGGACCTGAGAAGGGAAGATGGGGTAGATCTCCGCCCAGCATAAATCCCCCCCCTTTCCGTATGGGTCCACCTCGCTGCTGTCCCGTGTTCTGCATCAAAGCCCACGTTGCCTCTGTACACTGTATATAGCTCCTTGAGCGCTGGGTGGTGGGGTATGGGGGCTACGCTACCTGGGCGGTGGTGTCTGAACGACCTCTTTTATACTGTAAACAGTGGCCCCTCTTAATTTGTAGTTCTGGTGTCCTTGGGTGCAGTCCATAGTGTACCTGACTGCACCCAAGGAGCTTGTTGCAGGGTCCTTATGTTGCACACCATTACCCAAACCCTCCTGTCAAGGTTAGTCACAGTGACCTCACCATGCAGGTACCGTGAAGACCAGCATGGATCACGCAACGCAGGGCAAGACCCAGATGTTCAGGCGGGACCTGAGTGAGGGCGAATTCCAGAGCGTGCTGGCCCAGCCACGCGCACACACTGGCAAGGGATACCAGCACAAGGCGAAGGACCCCAGCAGGAAGTAGTGGACACCGTGTCCTTGATGGTGGCCATGCGTTGTGCTGAGATAGTTGGTGTAACTGAAGGGAGATTTACGCTGGGAACACGTGGGAAGAGAAGAGCAGTGTTATATATATACATGTGGTTTGGTCAAGTTCAAAAGTAGAGTCCAGGCGGTGTCCACGTAGTGGCATGTCTGACCGGCCAGTTGCGGTTTTATTTGCCACTGTACCAATTGACCTTGCTTGCATGGAGTGCCCTATGGCGTATTTATTAGGCAAATGTCAGCCACATCGCAGGAGCAGCTGTCGCCGCTTGCAGCTGCAGTAAAGCACACACATAGTTCTGATGGAATAAGCAGGGATGGGCATGGCACTCACGTTTGCAGCAGTGCTATCAGAAACATACAGGGCAAAACATTGAAGAGTTGCCAGTCTGTTGAAGAATATCTATTTATAAGAGTTTACAAATGCAGTGCAACACACAACTTGCAGTGGTGTCAGTGACCAACATGCCTGCCTGCAATGCACCCAGCCACAGCCCAAGTTGATGGCTCAATCCCACTTGTACACGCAGGCCACTGCGGCTCGTTGTAAAGTTACCCCCCCAGCACAGTTTACCCTAAGGGCAATTCATTCACTGATTCAATAGCCATCGTCAAGGTGTCGATCAACCAGTTGCTGCCTAGCAAATTATGTCACTGTCTGGCTTTGCCACAGGCACCCGTGCAACAATCTGCTCCAGGCCCGCCACCACCGTAGTCAGGTTCTGCAGCATTTTGTGCATGTCAGCCATCACAGTGCGCTGGGTTGCGCTGTCGCCACTCTGGCGTCGGGACCCGCTCCTCCGATTGGGGGCTGCCCCGTAGCCCGATGATCGGCAGGGCAGAGAAACCCTAGTAGGGTTTGTGACTGGCTGGCGGATGACAGCTGCCTGCGATGTGCTTGGGATGCTGCTTGTGGCAGGCCTGGGCTTGAGTGGCATGAGCATTGCGCTGATGGCATTGCGTGCGCGTGCCTGGGGATTAATGTAAGGGGCTGGTGCTGTGTGGGACCGGCCCCCAACCTGGCGCTGGGGGTTGCGGTTGTGCAAGCAGGACTTGGAGGGTTTGCCAGGTGCCGATGGCGCGTGCTGGGCGGCCTTTTCTCCATTAGCGCTTGCGCTCCGGATGGGCGCAGGCCGCATCTGCCCACTGGTGCTGGCTGAATGGGCCATGTTTTTGGCAGGGAGTTGACGCACACCATATGGATTTCTCTGTGCAGCCTTCACTACCTGAGCCGCATTTGACCCCTTGCTCACCCCCCGCTGGTTTGCCATGCTCCGGGTAATTGCACTGTTTGGCCGCTTGCCAGGTACCGGCCGCTGGGTGGTGGCAGCAGATGGGACCGACAGCCTGCGCACGCCCCGACTGAGCCCTTGGTTCTCCTTCATCGTGATGCGGGTGGCTGTGCCTGTGGCTGTGGCTGAGGCCGGGCGCCTCACTGGCAATGGCGATGGCATGCGCTGAAGGGGTTTCAGGGGGGATACAGCCAGCTGCGCATCCAACTCCCTTGCCGTAACCAATCCTGCTGCGACGGACTTCTGCGCCAGGAAGTGCTCCTTGTCAGCACTGGCCAGCACGTCCCACACAGCGTTGATGTCCACATCGCTCAGCGCTGCCTTGGGTGTGGCTGGAGTAGGGTTTTGGGCAGGCACAGCCCGTCTTGGGGTTTCCTTGGCATTGGGCCTGCTGGGAGATGTCTGCAACTGCGCTGTGCCTGTGACAGCATCGCCACCGCTCGGTGAGTGCACAGCCATCATGGTGGTGCTCTGTTGGGAATCTTCTCTGGGCTGACTCCCACTTGCACTGCATGCAGTGTCAGGTTCCGCCCTCGCATGACGAGGGTAGTCATACACAAGCCTCCTCACACCAGCAGGGCTGCCACCACTGTTATCCAGCCTGTTTGGACACCTATTCTGTAATTGAATGCGTGCTGTGGGTGAGCTCGGCTGGACCGTGCAGTTAAACCCAGATTCAGGAACATGAGCCGCATTGTTCCTGCCAGCTTCCTGGCCGCATTTAGTCGCCTCATAGCTCTTGTCCCTGCCAGCTTCTTGGCTGCGGGTTGTCGGCTCATTGCTCTCACCAGCAGCTGCACAGGGCCCCTCCTGAGCAACTTCTATTGTGCTCCCCTTGCGCCTTAGCACGCCATCCACCCCACGGCCACCGCCCCTCATGTCTACCAGCTCGAGGCGGGGGTGGTCTCGCATGGCTTGCCGGAGCATGCCAGCACTGCGCACAACACAGGTGTGTTTATAGGATACAATAAACAGTAGCAATGGTGCACACGGCGCTTCTATAATACCCAAGGGGTTGGCATTTGGGCGTGCACTTGATGGCCCGTAATAATTGTCATTTTATTAAATTTGGAAATATTTAAAAATAAAGAGTTTATGAAATGTCCAAATTACTAATTAATCTCAAAATCACAAGGAGCTAAGCAACCGGCATATCAGGAGGATTACTCATAAGTACTCTTAACTCCTCCTGGGAATATGCCCCATTTTCCATCTACTGGCAAGTGCATGCACTGCAGTAGGTAATACGTGTGAGGCTGCAACAGCAGGTTTGCATGTGCAGCATGGGCTTACCACTCTGGAGTGAGTTCATTGTCCTTAAAATTCACCACCTTCAGGGTTGTATCCAGCGCCAACGCTTCACAAAGGGCTGCACACCCCCTGGCACCAATCTGCATGTGGGGTAACTGTAGGGTAACAACCGCTTGCCAAGCTAATAGATGGCAGCCCAGGTGTAACGCACAGGGTGTATGTCAGGCCGCCCCCGTTGTCAATTATATGCTTGAACCAAGGTGCCTCAGTTATTCGATAGTCAGTAATATTTCAGTTCAGTTCAGGATTTATATTACCATAACAATTAACATGTGCCAAAACTGTTCAATATAAATATGTTTAATTTGATTAAAATGCTCACCATGAAATGTTAGCATAATTATACCTGATTTCCAGGCAGTTGTAGAATGTGCAGTCCGTCATTGCAGTGCCTGTGCGCTGGTGATGGGCTCTCAGCCATTGCATGCTGGCCGTTTCCACTGCTGCTGGGATGGTATCCCATCTGCTGGCCATGCGATCGCCTGTGCGGGTAGCGACGCAGCATTGTGGGCCACTGCGCTGCCTGGACATCCGTAACGGAAGCCTGCGGTTGTTGCACAATACCAGTTAGCTGCCAGAATGTGTTTGATCCATGGTTGCCTGAAGCATTGGCAACATGTACATAAAATACGCTGAGTTTCACTTATTCCACAACTTTACTTCACCCTTTGGATTACGTCCCCTATCAACTCCAAGACTGATCATTAACACACCCAGGAGGGTGACACAACATGGTGCAGTAAGCCATTCAACGTTAAAAGGCTGACCATAGGTACCTGTTGGGAACAGGTGGCATTAAAACCTCTGAGCTTACCTGTAGTGCAGCTGCAACCTCTGCCGCTCCATCGTCTGTGATAGCGCAGTTTGCCAGGGTCAGGCGCCTGAGGGAGGGGCAGTGGCGCAGCGCAGGCCCCAAGTGCTGCGCATCAGGAAGCCAGACAGTCAACCACCCCAGCACAACCCCAGTGTTCATTGTCATTATGTGCGGAAGGTTTGTGCCCCAGCTGTGCTACCACAGGATGATGAGCAACCCAGTCCCTGTGTATGTCTTGCATGGCACAGTGGTTTCAAACAACACTGCTCACTCACCCCCAAAATCCTGTCCCCGTTTGCTGCACCAATCAGCTCCAAATCCTCCAGCATGCTGCTGCGATTGGATGATAGGGCTGCTGCCATCTGCTCCCATGCATCATCCGGAAGCACCTATGCAATTTTGCATGTCACAAATTAGAGGACATCGTACGTCCTGCATGCTTCATAAGTAGTCCAGTGTGAGATGTTTTGCGGCGCCAGTGATGAGTCTGTGGAGAACCCTAAATCCTAAAATGTCCACATACAGAATGTCGTGAGATGCGTGTGATGAGTCTGTGGGAAACCCCGTTTCCATATTGACACACTTTTGTCCACACATTTGGCTTCATTGCGTAAAACGTGGTTCTGCACTCACCGCATCGATGGTCAGACTCTGGAGGCTTGCTGAGCTGCATACTGCCGACAGGAGTTGCCGCAGCTGAGACAACAGCCTGCACATATTTACCAGTCGTGAGGCATAGCTCAATAAGCAGAACACTGAGCTGTGCGTGTGCATTGACTGGTTGGCGAGAGCTTTGAACTCTATGCATGGCAGATGCAGGTATGGGATTAGGGTTTAGGGTTTAGGGTTTAGGCAGCGTACCTCTCCCGGTCGGTTGCAGATACGCTTTCTGCTAGCAGGTGCTGCTGCTGCGCAGCCGGAGCAGTGCGCTTTGTGTGCCTCCTTGTGTCCGCCTTGCGTTGGGGTGGTTGCGAGCCGTACCCCTGGTCAATTGCCAGGCCCCTGAGGGCAGTGGAATTCCATGCTGAATGGTGTCTTACAACCCGTGTGAAGCGGTTGCAACCGTGCAGGTCATGTGCATGCTAGCAAGCTAGCAAAGTACTGTTTACACATGGTAGCCTGGTTCTTGCCTGCTTCGATATCGGTCAAGCCCTGTGCACCCACCTTGGCAGGCCGTGCAGCGAGATGCTGCTCACAACATCCACTGCCTTACGCACACGGGCCAGCACCTCCTCAAACTCTTCCATAGACAGGTCATGGGCTTTGATATGCACTTCGCCGCTCTCGAGCATGGTCTGCACGCCCACCTCCCACCGCCTGCGCCTCTTTTGGGCCAAGCACAAGGCTGCCCTACAACACAATGAGTGCAAGATGATGACTGGAGTCTATGAGTGGGTGAACAGTAGAATTGTGGATAGTGGGGCAGTTGTGTACAACCAGTACCTGTGTCACAGGCTATGGGACCTACTCAAAATTTCGCAACACACATGGCCACCCACACAAGTGTTGGCAGCATGGCGGGTTGCTAAACAAATAACATACCTGTCAGCGTTCGCCTGCTGTTCAATAGGGACCTGTCTTTCCTTGTCATCGGCACGTGGAGGATACAGCCGCATACTGTAGCTCTGGCAAAGTGAGCCCTTGTGAAGACCACCTAGTCAGACCACCCAGCTGAGCCGGTGGTGCACTTGCACGGGGTTGCAGCAGGGGTGCTTCTACACTACCGTGTCAGGATAGAGGGCCCACTTTTGAAACAGAGCTTCAGCATAACGTGCAGGGTTCTTTCTTCAACTCTAGATGAAACCGGCAGGACTCCTGAGGTGACATGCATTCAGTGGCATGTGACCAAAACGTTCGGCATGTGGGCGCCAGTTTCCATATGCGCTTTAGCTAGAGTCTTCAAATGTGACATTACTGAACAAAGATGGACAGTACACAAGCGGGTACTTGTACACGAGCGAATTCGTAGCAGGAGGGACCCATCTTGAATACTGGATCCCCGGACCAGCGTTCAAATCCCCACCCTTGAAAACACGAGCTGTCTCCTGCCAGGAGTCCTGGCTGTCTCCCCAGGCTGTCTCCACCAAAATGGTACACATGTCAGAGGCTTTGTGAAACTGAACCCGTTTCTACTTCTGGCTTGAGATTCACCTGGGTTCACGCATCGAGCACGCCACTCGAGTTTTCGCTGCAACGCCCACATCAGTGGTCCTATTCAGTCCAATAAGCGGGCCCCAACATGTGTAGCCACGGTGCACAACCCTCTAGTTCTTGCCGAAGCAAGGCTCGAACCCAGGTCCTATTGGAAGGGGTGCTATTGTGATACCTATGCCACCAAGGCTTCGTCAAGCAATACAGCTTGCAATCGACCAGGCGGTGGTGGTCATGGGGTTGCCAACGTTGAGAGGCGTCGCTGTACAGCAGGGGTTGGCAGGCAGGGGCACCTTCCTTGGCAACGTTGCTAGACAGGTGTGTGCAACTGTATCATATTATGTTGCACAGGCCTGTAACCCTATGTGCAATGCCACCCAATAATACGTACTATAATCCTTCTTGCATGTAGCTCTATGGTTGCAATATAACGCCAGTAACTGGCCTGTGCACGGCTGCATAAACGCAACCGAACCCCTCCGTTAATTTGAAAAGTAATAACGCAAGCTTGTAACAGCAGCTACTAGCACAATTATTCCATATGCATGCATATATATATGTAGCAGCACTGCCATGCAGCAATGCCAAGCAACATCCCCCACCCTGTTTCTGGTGTGTGCATATCCACATATCGAGCCTCTAAAACCTTTCTTACGTGCTTACAATGACACTACCGCAACCCTTGTCAGGCAAATACCAGAGGCATTACCGCCCACGCTGCCAAGGGCCATGGCGCAGCAGCCACCCAACCCGCTTGGCAGCAGCCTGTCGAGCTACTGAAGGCAGGCATTGAGTTCGAATCCCAGCACTACTTTGCCAATGTCAGCGGGAAGGAGCAGAGGTTCTCCGAGTTCCTGGTACGTAAGCTTGAGGTCATAACGCACACGCACCTGTGGCGGTGCCCTGCAAAGGCGCTTGCCTACTCGGTTTATATAATGAATTGCATGCAATTTTGAGTTGTACCAGATAGAGGGAGCCTGGCACCAGCTTGCGCCACTGGGTTTAGGGTTTAGGGTTTAGGGTGAGCAGGAGCCTTGCAGCCAGCTTGCGCCACTGACATGTATGCTCCGGCCAGGGGGGGGGGGCACGTAGGCGGTGGGGATGGTAACCACGGGGGTGCAGGGAAAGAGGGCGATGGTTCTCAGGGGATGGTCCTGGTGGCTGTGTTGCTGTGCAGCAGGGTTGACAAATGATGCCTAAACCCTAAACCCTAATCGCAGGCCTCGCAGCTCAAGGCGGTGTTTGAGAGTGTGGAGGAGGTTGACAAACAGGGCATCAGACCCCTTCTGCGGGAGGTGCACCGTTACAGCCGCATGCCCGCCGCCGAGCGGAAGATGTTTGTGATGGACACCAAAACCGCCATCCACAAAATGGAGAGCAGGAGGTTTGCACAGCCAGTCCCCAGCAGCAGCACCAGCATGGCAGCATTAGCACCACCAGCAGCAACCACCCCCATCCGGAAAGCAGCTGTCAACACCCCGCCCGCCGCCTCCAATGGCACACAGGAGAGGATTTCCACACAGCCAGACAACAGCACCAGCACCAGCATGGCAGCAGCAGCGGCAGCAACCACCCCCATCCGGAATGCAGCCGCCAAGACCCCGCCTGCCGTCGCCAGCGGCGACACACAGGACACGAGTAGCGAGGGCCTAACCAACAGCAAGCCAAAAAGGGGCAGGCCAGCAAAGTCCTCGCCAACAAATGGGGCTGTTGAAGCGGAGCCAATCAACGGGAATGGCATGGCAGCAGCACCATCCACATCCACTGCCGCCCCCACCACCACACCCACCGCCACCCCCACACCTACCCGCACCCGCCAAAAAGCGGCTGCCAAGGCCCCGCCTGCCGCCTCAGACGCCGCGCAGGATGCCGCGCCAGCATCCAGCGTGCCCCGAGGGCGGACCAGCAACAATGGCGCGGTGCTTGCAAGCGCAGGGCACGCCGAGGAGGGTGCTGTGCTGGCGCCAGAACAACAAGTGGTATGTTTGTTGATCTTAAGAATGTTGTTTAATGATAAGAACATTTTTAAACCCGTGATGGTTGGAGTCCGTCCTGTTTATAAAGTGATAAGTGCTGTCATTTATTGAGATGAATGTGATACGCATGCCATGAATAGTGCTGGTGTCAAGGGCATTGGCCCGCATGTGGGATGCTGAGTGTCAAGGAGGTTGTGCTGCCGGGATGGAATGCGTAATGCCGCACCTGTAATGCTGATTGTTGAGCACACTGCAATGCAAAGATCAAACTGCTTGGCGCTGCATGGGCAAGACTGACTGCAGATTGGCTGCATTTTTGGGGTGCGTGTCTCTAATCACTTTTCCACCGTGCAGGCTCGGGGGCCAGTTGAGTCCCCAGGGCATGTGGCATTTTCGCAGTGGGGGGATGCGGCTCCGCAGTATGAAAAGGTGTACAGCGGTCCGCCTCGCTACATCACGTTTGACACAGAAACCTCAGGTGCGGAGTGCGGTTGCGGTGCAGGGGCAAAACCATACTGGATGAAAAGTCCCAGCCCCTGTCCCAGTGTGTAGTCTATGTCCCTCTGGGGCGCGGCGGGTACATTATACTCTAATTCGAAATCTAATGAAAAGTCCAGTGTTCATTTGTCCTTTACTTTCGCAGCGTCTGGAGCAATGTTTTGCATGTCGTGTAGTTATGATGCACATGTGGGATGTGCATGACCATGCTGCATCCATGGGTGCTGTTTGCCCCCTGCACCTGAATTTCCCATGTGCACGCCCCCCATGTCGTTTACAGTGGCGTGTAGCTTACAAATTCCTGCAATTACCTTATCCCTAAACTGTGCAATTAATTCCCCGTCACATTTTCGGCTGTCCGCCCTTTGGACCTGTGCTGCTTTCCTGCCTTTTTAACAGCTATTACCTGTTTTTACATGTGAATTTTCTCTGCCTTCAGAGCGCAAATTTGCTCTTTGCATGCCTCCCCGGGATCGGGGAATCGCCCCGCCCGGGAGTTGTCTATGGCGCTTCTTGCACTGCGGGCTTTTGTCATTATTCTGTTCTGTTATTCTGACCTGTGCTGCTGCTGTCCAGGCGTGCATCGTGGATTTGGACATGTGGTGCTTTGACCCTAAACCCTAAACCCTGAACCCTAAAACCATGCTGTGCAGGCGTGCATCGTGGATTTGAACCTGTGCCGCTTGACCCTAACCCTTAACCCTAAACCATGCTGTGCAGGCGTGCATCGTGGGTGCTACATCCTCGAGATGGCCGCGCACTGCATGGACACCGGCAAGTCCTGGAGCACCCTCATTAGGATTGCTGACGCGGTGGCCGTCCCGCCCCAGGCCACGGACGTGCATGGGATTACCAGTGAGATGGTGCACGACGTGCGCCTGCCGTGGCTCGGGTGGGTACCGACTGCGAATATGACCATGTTTTGATGTACGCTTTAGTGGAAAATGCATCAAAGGGGGGAATTGCAATGTGGTCTGATGTGTTATGGACGTGTTTGTGTTCCATTCCATTACCCAAATATACTACATTGCATCGCTTTGGATGACAAACGCGACTGCGCTGTGCCGCCATGCGGCAACTCCAACCTTTTTTTGGCAGGCAGCGCACGCAACCCAAGGTCACCTTTTCCCCTTGCAATGGCTCCACATCGAGGCATATACTTCCATAATGATTGTGTGCCCTGAAGCACGAGACCACAACCAATGCACTGCTGTTCACTGCAACGCAGCCAATGGACGATCGCAACTAAAACAAAGCGTGGCGCCGCATGTGCAAGACTGACTGCTAATCTGGCTGTATTGCTGGAATGCATGTAATCACCTAAAACAATGCACATTGCGCAGGGGTGCCATACGGCAGCTTGTGGCCTTTGTGGACAGGCAGTGCAATTCACCGGAGGGCAGCTTCACCCCCATCATCGTTGCGCACAATGGGAAGGGTTTTGACTTCCCCATGGTGCTACATGCGTGCCATATGGTTTCTGCCAAGATACCCTCCATGCCGCGCCTGCCCCTCAACTGGACCTACCTGGATACCTTCGTCCTCGCAAAGAAGCACCACAGCGAACTCGAGTGCGTGCGGGGTGTGGGGGGTGGAGGGCTTGGGTTGTATGTGTCGGTGGTGTTTAGGGATTTACATATAGCGGGCCAGTGATGCATCTACTGAGTTGACAAAAGTGTAGGTTCTTCTACCAATGAAGTAGTTCTGCATTACCTGTAGTCAACGCAGGCATAACGTGAACCCTAGTGCTGCCTCATCAGCCCTGGCACAAGGGTTTCAAGGAAGTGGCGTGGCGTGGCGCATGCACTCCTCTGCCGCTGTTGCACAAGCTGATCTCTACAGCATCACGGCCCATGAACCATTCTGCACAGCTTATAAACCCTAAATCCTACACCCTAAACCCTATACGCGCTTTGCCACCGCAGGGTGAAGGACAGCAAGTCGCTGCAGGCGCTGAAAGAGTACTTCAAGCTGCCACAGCCAGCCAAGGAGCATCGGGCGCTGGACGATGCAATCCTGACCGGCCAGGTGCTTTTCCAGCTGGCTCAGGGCTTGCAGCTGGATCTCGCATGCCTGCTAGACTCAAACCAGAAGTGGGGGTTCATGGGGACGGTGGAGGCTGTGTGGGACGGCATGCAAGCACCTGGTAAGGGGAAGAAAGTGAAGGAGAAAGAGGAGAGGGAGCCACCGGTGCGGGCAGAGGGGGGCGGCAAGGCGCAGAAGAAAGCGGCGGGGAAAAGGGAGGTCGAGGTGGAGGAGGCGTTTGCCCCGCGGCAGCTGCAAGCCAGTGCCACGGTGGCATTCCAGGTAGGGACAGTGCGATAGGGGTGGAATTTGCAGTGGAACGGAGGGAAATGCCCCATACTTTTCCTCCCTTGTTGCCAATATCACCTTGATATACCTTTGCAAGGATAGGCTGCGCACTCCGTTACTTCATGACCTGTGTGGATGTCCATGCAACTGTGCCAACGTCAATATGAAATGTTGCAAAGGCAGAGCTCCTGAATCCTGAGGCATTTTCCTCTGTAGAGAGCCTGCCTGCCTTCTCGATCCCAATGTGGGTGTCAAAGCTAGGTTGTTTCGCTAGGCAAGGGCTTTTTTCATTTTCTTGTGCCTTTGCAGGACCTTGATCTGGACGAGATTCTAGGGCAGGAAGATGGCATTCTGGGTGAAGACCTCTCTCTCGACAGCCTCATAACCGACCCTCTGGTAGCCATTGAGGCTGCAGTGGAGGGTGGGGAGGTGGGTGCCACCATGACAGACTGGAAAGTGGCCACCCAGTACGCTGTTTGGGACCCTAATGGCCTGGATGCTGAGGTGGAGGTGTGGCTCAAGAAGCAGAAGATGCTGCCAAAGTAAGACAATACCCCTCGAAACACCCTTGAAAAACCCTCGCATGCATGGTGCATACATGTGTCCTGTGGTGGCTGTTGGAAGGGTGAGTGGGGAGGTAGTTGCTGTCATGACCCTAAACCCTAAACTGGAAGGTGGCATCCACCACGCTGTCTGGGATTTAAGCGGGCTGATACTAAGGTGGAAGTGGGGCTTAAGAAGCAGAGGCAATTATCAAAGCAGGGGAGGACAGCAACCCTTGCACAACCCCACATGCGGTTTCATGCCATGGGGCAGGCACCTGGGAAAGATTGGTATGGCAAACTAGAATCAGGGGTGTTGATATATAAACCAGAAAATCCTGGTTTGTATAACAACACCCCAGCTAGTATTCACCCACATGTGACACACTGGGGCTGCCTGTGCACGATGCTGCATACCCTACTGAAGGGTTTCCCTGGTGGTGCAGGCAGCTGCGCAAGCTTGGCATGATCACCCTGAAGGATGTGCTGCAGCCATAATATTGTATTACCCTACTAAAGGGTTTCCCTCCGTGTGCAGGCAGCTGCGCAAGCTTGGCATGATCACCCTGAAGGATGTGCTGCAGCACTTCCCCAAGTCCTACACGCACTACCAGATGAATGTGCTGGTGCCGGGCGAGAGGGTGGTGGTCAAGGGGGTGGTGGAGAGGATACAGGTACCTGGGGATGGCATCGGGTGACATGACTGTTTGAAATTGTGGCCTTGCAGCTGTATCATTCTTGGCACTGACGGGTTCGTAGGGATGCAGCACACACACGAGGGACATAGAGATGCTGTATCACAGTGCAGATATAACAGCTGCGTGTTTAGGGTTACATCAAGGGACATGGGGTACATGTTACATCGGCTGAGCAATCTCGCTGTGGCAGTGTGTGCGTTCACGCCAGGGCATTTGGTCAACATGCCGCATCAACCCTGTAAAGCCCAGGTGTGGGGCGGTTTCCTACTCAGATCTCCACCCCGTGCAGGCCAAGAAGTTCAGGAACATGGGGTCTTTGGAATTGATATTGCGGCTGGACAACGCAATCGTACCCCCCAGCCCCTCGGAATCGGAATCCGAGGGGGATGACACCGATACCCCGGAAATGCCGTCTGGGATTTGGATCAATCCCTGGGCTGGGGAGGGGGAGGAAGAGGATGAAGGGGAGGCGGCACCTGGGGACCAAATGCAGGCCTCCTTGTCAGTCCGGTGCACGAATGTGAAGAGCGGGAGGGGGGTGTGGGGGCAGGATAAGGAGGTGGCGGCCAACCCCGTAGGAAGCATAGTGCTGGTTGAAGGGGATGCAAAACTATCACCCAAAGGTACAGAGGGTTATGGCAGGAAACCCTAAACCCTAAGCAAGGCCCACTGCATGCGCTCAATCCAGCTGGCACGACCATTCAATGGTAATACCATCACCATCAGCATTATGTTCACACGGTCTTCCACAGATGTTGGGTTGCTATTTTTGGCCCTGTGTCCAGTTTCTTCCATTCTCATAAGTAATGAATCATAGGGGTCTGTGTTCCCTGGTCAAACCCTAACCCCTTTTCTGCAGGCAAGTTGGATCTGGGCAACATGGCGGTGCTCAAGGACATGGACCCTGCGTCTTACCCTAAAGCCTGTGTTGAACCCTAAACCCTGAGACCCTGTCCTAGGGTTTATCTGAACCCCAAACCCCTTTTCTGCAGGCAATAGGGAGCTGGGCAACATGGTGGTGCTCATGGACATGGATCCAGTACTAAACCCTAAACCCTGTTTCAAACCCTAAACCCTAAACCCTATCCGTGCAGGCAAGTGGGAGCTGGGCAACATGGTGGTCCTGAAGGACATCGACTGCGGGCAGTCCAGGGGGGTGGTGAAGCCCGTGTACCGGCAGAAAGGCAAGATAACCAGCGACAGGTTCCGATCCAAGATCATGCCGCTGGCACTGGAAAACATCGGGCCCAACACGCTCCAGGACCCTGTGCCTGCCTATCTTAGGGAGCGCATGGGGGTGATGAGCTACGCGCAGGCGCTCAGGGTAAGAGTAGCAACTAGATAGGTAGTGCGGTGCGTTTTAGGTGGTTCCGGTGGGGTTCAGCAGAACAGCCAGGATTGCAGTCAACTCTATCACCGGCAACGGGTCCCGCATCAAGATCCTGCAGCAAAAAGTAGGCAGATAGGCCCAACAAGTAGGCCCAATACCCTTGAGGACCCTGTGCCGGCCTATCTCAGGGAGAGGCTGGGGTGATGAGCTACGCACAGGCGCTCAGGGTAGGTATAGGTATTTGGTTGCACGCGTTTACAACATTGGTAGAGGAGTGGTCTGGTCTAATAGATAGTATCCCAAGAGGCGGGTTTTGCATTGATGCCTTGCCGCCTGCGCTAGACCACATTGGGCCCAATACTCTCCAGGACCAAGAGGACTCAAATATACCAGTGATATATTAAAGTCCTCCTGCCAGGACCCTGTCCTTGGTTACCTCGTGGCCTCGCTTCCCAAGGGGCGCATGGGACTTTAACATTTTAAGAAATCAAATTGAGTTATTTTTTTATGAACTATTCGCAGGATGGTGAGGGAGTATTCCACCTACTTGCTATAACCCCATTTTCCCCCCGCAGTCCATCCACCAGCCCGCCACCCTGGGTGAAGCGGAGGCCGCCCGCAGGCGCCTATCCTTCCAAGAGCTTCTAGTGCTTCAGTGCGCGATGCTCGTCAGGAGGGCGGCGCAGCGCGCACCACAGCAGGTGCCCCAGGAAGGTGGGTGTGGGGGTTGGCTGGCGCAAAACTATCCTGAGACAGTGGGGCGTGCGGCGGCGAGCGGTGATGGTGGTGGCGGTGGCAACGGTGGCAGGGGTGGGGGCGGTGGTGGTGTGTGTGTTGTCTGGGAAGTGGTGCTTAGTGGTTAGGCGGGGGGCGTACCAAGGAAGGTGGGCTTTAGGCGGGGGTTGGGTGGTGTTTCAATGCTGTCGCGGCGGACGGAGTAGCGGACGGGATATGGGTCGGGGGCGGGGGCGGTGATGGTGTCAGTGTGCTTTCTTGGAATCGTTGGCACTGCAAAAATGAGTTCCACTGGACATTGCTGATCAGTGGGCTACTTTGTGAACTACTGTGCTGTACGCCCACAAAGGTGGATGGGTTGGGGTGCCATGGCATGACCTCTCAGCCATGTGCATGTGAATGCCCCTCCCATCTCTCCTGCAGCATCTGCGTGTATGACTGCTCCCCTAAACCCAACCCTTAAACCCTTAACCATAAACCCTAACCCTTAAACCCTTACCCCAAACCTCGCAGGCATCTGCGTGTGTGACTACACCGTGTTGGAGGCGGCTCGCAGTTCTCTCCCCTTTCAGCTCACAGGGGGGCAGAGGCGCGCGCTGCAGGATGTGCTGGGGGACATGACGGGGCCAGCGCCCATGCTGAGGCTGCTGCAGGTGGGTGGTGGGAGATTGGATGGGGTGGGTAGAGGTGGGTGGGGGATATTTAGGGACCAGCGCCCATGCTGAGGCTGCTGCAGGTGCGTGGGTGGGTGGGTGGGGGCTGGTGGGTGTGGGGACGTATGTGAGGGGGGCCACTTGTGCAGGGTTCGCATGTGGCCACCACATTGGAGGTTCATGTCGCTGAAGCAGACACGTGTGCACATAAGTATGCAGCATACATAAATGCATACATTTAAATGTATGTGCTCCAGCCGGGAGCGTACAGTACCCGATTATCTCCCTCCTTGCGGTCATCCCCAGGGTCATGTGGGTTGTGGCAGGACTGTGGCCATCCTCTCCTGAACTCTCAACCCAAAATTTGAACCCTGAACCCTAAACATGACCCTGCATGTGACCTGCCTCCCCTTCAGGGTGACGTGGGGTGCGGCAAGACAGCAGTGGCCATACTCTCCTGCCTGGCAGCGGTGGGGTCCAAATCCCAGGCAGCCATCATGGCCCCCACCGAGGTCCTGGCCGAGCAGCACCTGAAAACCCTAACCACGCTCACGCAAGCCCTGCCCTACCGCATGCGCCCGCGCGTGGAGCTTCTGACCGGCTCCACTACCGCCAAAAACAAGCGGCTGATCTACAATGATCTGAAGAGCGGTGCGATCGACATTGTGGTGGGCACGCATGCGCTCATCACCGACGGGGTGGAATTCAAGCGGCTGGGGGTGGCGGTCATCGACGAGCAGCACAAGTGGGTGGCACATGCCTATTTTGGAATAGTAATAATTTCTAAATCTTTGATGAATCTACTTGTAACATCGCATTGAGTGGGAGAATGCACAGCCTATGGTCCTGGTCTGGTTTAGGGTTGAAGGTTATGATCAGAGTTGTGGGTGCCAGTGCGGAGGCATTCCCGCCATTTAGCAAGGTGAGCAATCAGCCTTGTACACCCAGCGCCAGGCACATGGGCTATTGTACCCCACCACCCGTGTGTTGAGCAGTTCGTCGAGCTCCAGCCCCACACCTTAATACCCTATATCAAGTCCTAGCTGACCGCCCACCTTTCCCCCACTGCTCCCAGGTTCGGTGTGGAGCAGCGCGCCAAGCTTCAGACCCGCCACGTGCCCTCGCCCCACGTGCTGGCCATGAGCGCCACCCCCATCCCCCGCACCCTCTGCCTGGTGGCGCATGGGGACATGGCGCTTTCAAGCATCGATGAGATGCCACCTGGCAGGTAAATTATTCCTTTTGATGAGTACCATATAACTAACGTGATTTGCAAATGGGTGCCTGGAGGTGCGGGGGGACATGGAGCTGTCCAGCATCGATGAGATGCCACAGGTGAATATATCCATATACTAAGTAGTTTATTTGCTGATCCGCCTGTTTCGCTGGACGCATGTAAGTAATAGGCGATCTGTAAATCAGTGCCACCGAGTTGTCCAGCAGCCTAACAGGTGAATAAATCATGAATTGACATCAAATTAATATCAGTGCCAGCGAGATGTTGTACAGCATCGATGTTGTACATGCCACCTGGCAGGTATGCACCAAACCCCGTGCTGGCATGGTTGCATGCGCATTTGAATGCAGGTGGCATATTTGTTTACTCAAGATTTCCCAAATGCCAAGAATGTCTTTCAGGACGGCTCCAGCTTGTGCCATGTCATTGTGTCCCACCAAAAAGTAGAAGAAAAACTTCAGAAGTTCAAGGAAAAACGAAAAAAGAAAGCTGAAAGTCAGCAAAGCATTGTATTCCACCAAAAACAAAGAAGAAGATATTTTCAAGAAAACTGAATTTAAAATGGTCAGCAAAACAAGTACTGTGTTGCGTGCAGGCAGCCCATTACCACCAAGGTACTGTGGGATGGCAACGAGCACAGCCGCCAGGGGTTGTACAATACCGTGAAGGAGGAGGTCAAGGCGGGGGCCAGGGCGTTCATAGTGTGCCCGCTCATCGAGACAAGCGTGAAGGGAGGTGCGTTGTGCTGGGGTATCTGCATGGGATGGCTCTTCAACTCTTCGTGGAAGCTAGGCTGATGGGCCCCATGGCCTTTGAATTCTGTGCATTTCTTGCGTCCCATTATGTAGGCTTTCCATCATTGTAGGCGCCAGCTCTATATGTTAATGCTAGGCTCTGATTGCCCCCTTTGCAGGCTAGGAGGACCTGCGCGCCTTCCAGGTCAAACCCTAATTGAAAACTTAATCCGTGACATGGAATTGACCCCCGGCAACGTCCCTCCCCACCGTCCTTGCAGTACTCTGCGGCGCTAAAATGAAAACCCTTACGAAAACCCTATTCCCTACCAATGCCCTTGCAGGGTTTGAGGACCTGCGTGCCGCTGAGGCTGAGCACGAGCGCCTGGTCAGGGATGGTGTGCTTGAGGGTGTGGAGGTGGGGCTGCTGCACGGGAGGATGACAGCGGAGGAGAAGGGGGCTGCGCTACGGGAGTTTGCAGAGGGGAGGACGCCGGTGCTCATTTCAACCACGGTGGTGGAGGTGCGTGGGAGGGGGTAGGGGGTGGATGGGATCGTTGGTGCGGGTGGGCATGTTTGTGCGGGTGGGCGTCTGGTGGTGGAAATATGCATGGAGATTGCTATTGCGCAGGGGTGCGGCCTGGGGTTAGGCGGGTTGGTCAAGTTAGCTAGTGCATCCTCCTGGTTGAAGGAAAGTGATATATCCCCCCTGGCTATTGCTGCACATGTGCCAAGTGCCAGCCATAAGCTGCACACGAGCACTCTGGTGCTGAGTCAGCGAGCCTACTTGCCACATGGCCCTGCACAGCACCCCAATCCTACTGCCAGCAGCAAAACCAAACCCTAAACCCTAAATCCTAAACCCTTATCCCCCGCAGGTGGGCGTGGACGTGCCCCAGGCCACCGTGATGGTGGTGGAGGGGGCGGAGAGGTTTGGCCTGGCCCAGCTGCACCAGCTGCGGGGGAGGGTGGGGCGGGGCAGCAGGGCCAGCTACTGCTACCTGGTGGCAACAGACCAGCGGGGGATGAAGCGGCTGGGGGTGAGGAGGGGCGGACATGGGGCTAGGGTTTAGGCATGGGGTTGTAGGGTTTGGGGTGAGGGTGTAGGGTCTGGTCCTGTAGGGGTTGAGGGCAAAGGGCTAGGGTTGAGACCTAGGGTTTGTCCCCATCTCCTGTTTGGCCTGGCCCAGCTGACTCAGCTGCGGGGGCCATGTGAGCCAGCCACTCGTTTCCTGGCTACAGCCAGAGGGGGATGAAGCGGCTGAGGGTGAGGATGGGATAGTAGGATGTGGAGGTTTGACCTGGGCCTGTGTGTGGACGTGGAAGGAGTGCCAGCATGGGGGGTCTTCTTGTGTCTGTGTGCAACTGACCTGACGGATTCGGGCAATCTTTGTACTGCTCGTGGGATCTGTGCTTATCCCCAGTGGACGATCCCCAATTACTTATCCTCAGTGCCTGATTTACGTTGTGTTGTGTGTGTGCAGGTCATGGAGCGCAGCCAGAACGGGTTTGACATCGCAGAGGCAGACCTGGCTTACAGGTAGGGGGTGGCATGGAACCTTGACCCTAAAAGGGGGTCTATGAGCAAGGAATGGGTGGCCTTGAAACCCTTAGGGTTTGGCTCGCAGGGGCAGGCCTGGTGTACTGGCAGGAGAGAAGGGGTGGTGGTCAAACCCTGGGGTATAAAGAGGTATATGAGTGAATGAAGGGCTGGCTGTGTCACCATTAGGGTTGGCTGTGTATTTTCACCAGGGACGATGTCGGCATACTGAGCAATTTTGCTGTTGTCCTGAAACAACGTGACCTCATGCGTGCTTCCCCAAATCGCATAAACAAGGAGCCATCCAGCGATAAAACCAGAAAACCCCTTAGAATTCCCTTGGCATCACCTCCCCATCCCCCCACATACCCTCCTCCACACACCTTCACAGCAGGGATGCCGGCCCTGTCCCAGCGTGTAGTCTATGTCTGGGGCGCAACGGGTACATTTATTTACTACTATTATTATTATTATTACTCTGACCTTCCTCCCTTCCCTCCCCCTGCAGGGGCCCTGGCGACGTGCTGGGCACCCAGCAGTCTGGCCGCGACGGCCTTGCGCTGCTGCACGCCTGCAAGCTGCCCAAGGACAAGGACCTGCTGGCAGCGGCACGCACAGCGGCAGCGGAGCTGGTCACAGGTATGGCAAGGCAAAACAAAATTTGTTTCTATATTATTAAATAATAAAAGTCCATGAAAATGCTTTTTCCTTTTTTTGTGTGCTTTTGAATTGTAAAAGTGAACGGAGTTTTTTGGGGCGCGAAGTTGGAATTGTAGCAGAGCTGGTCAAACTAACTAGGTAGTAATAAGATACCTTATTACCAATATTTTATTTTTCTCCCCCTTGTGCCAGGTGTCAGCCTGGCGTACGATGACTGGCCCGCTGCCCTCAAGGCCGCTGTTGCGGAGGGCGCCATGTCGTTGCTGGACCTCAAGGGACTGCCGGAGCGCGCGCTGGCGGAGCGGGTGGGAGTGGCGGTCGGGGGGGAGGGGGAGGGGTGATGGGACCCAAAATGGCTGGCGGAGCGGGTGGGGATGGAGGTCAGGGGGGATGGGGAGGGGTGATTGGGCCCCCAATGGCTGGGGGAGCGGGTGGGGATGGAGGTCGGGGGTGATGGGGAGGGGTGATGGGGAGGGGTGATGCTGACGTGGTGGTGGAAGGAGGGGTGGGGTGGGGTGGGTGGGAGAGGGTATGTGAGCATGAACAGTCTGTCCCTTTGGAAGGGGAGAATGGGTGGTGAATGCGGCTATCCTGAGGGGGGATGGCGCTGCCAGGTAATCAGAAATCCAAATGGGTTTGCAAGAGAGGGCGCGGGTGGAACCAAGGGACCAACCAACGGGGTTATTATCGTATTAATCTTGGTGGAACTTGTGAGGGGGTGGATTTTGGGACGATGGTGGAGGGAGCAATGAGACAGAGGGGGTGGTGGCGTTGCTGGGCCTCAAATAAAGTGTACACATTGTGCGCTGCCATATTCAGGGGGCCAGGCACTGAGGGGGGCCGGTGTATATAGGAGGGAGCGGGTCGCTAGGGGATTGATATGGGTGTTCAATGACATTGGGGTGCCGGGGAGTTGATCGGGCATGGGTGGGTTTGATGCACTGCTGCCAGCCAAGGATGGTTGTAAAGCCTGCTCAGCATGTCAATTACTTTGACAGCTATTCAAAACTCAACAATGACATGTGGGCAAAGGGTATTGATTGGCTATGGTCCATTAATTTCGGATAATGTATGACAGAATTCCTGATAACGTATAACAGAATAACAAGATATATTCCATGGACATGTGTTCTATACGGTGATATCATTCATCACCGCATGTATGCCCAGGCATACCCATTCCCAATATCATATTCAGGTGTCTTTCTTCCTTCTAGTAGGGTGACACCAATATGCCCCAGCACAGACACTGTGAGCCACAATGCCACTGCCAAAGTTTGTGGTGGTGGTCCTTGCCCAGCTCCTAGTACCCCCTTTATTATCTATCACTGAGTATCCTGCAGACAGTCGTGAGCCAAAGGTGACTAGTACCTGGTCTAGAGCTATGTGCATCCATACTATATTGGATTTACTAGTGACGGGTGCACAAAGGGAAATAGTGCTGCGAATCCATCAGACCCCAAAAAGAAATTTTGTATTTCTCCGCCTCCCCCCCTCACCCATCAGCTTCTCAGGCAGCAAGCCACACCATTATACGCAGAGCAGCCTGCAGCAAAGCCCGCTCCTCAATCCCTGCAAAGGAAAAAAGCTGCAGGTTGGGCACACAGTCCTTCATTGGAGCAACAGTACAAGTTTATTTTGTCAGAGGGAGTGGCACCTCAACACTGCCTGACTGTTCAAGCAAAGAACAGAACAGGACGACAATGCAACTTAGCAAACTCCACTTGCTCACCTGCCGTTGCTGGGTCTGCGAGGTATCGAATGCGTGTTCACCGCCCGTCAGTGCTCTTGTCCTGGGGTCACAACAGCAGTTAGACACCACCTTACCATACACACAGCTTTGCAAAAAGCTCGCTGCTCGCTGTAAGCAACACCTCAAACCTTGCTCGCTGTAAGCAACTCCTCAATCGCCCAACACTCCCTATCCACTTTTTTCTACCTGGCGGTTCATGTTCCGGATCGATTCGATGAACTCCGCCCTTTTGGTGTCCAGGCGATGCTGGTGGCAGACGACAAACCCCAGATAGACGCACAAAGTCAAGTTTACGACGACCGTTACAGCTACCAGCTTGGATCCCAGCTCCACTCTGAGCTTCCCCCAGTCGGACTCAGATCCACGTTGTGTCTCAGACCCAGCTCGTGCCGTTGTTACGCGTCGTGCTCAAGTTGGCAGTCTGTTTGTCAGAGGCCTGCAAGGCACTGAAGCAGTGAAAACCACGGTCGCAGCTAACGGCAGCATTACACTGGCAAACAAGAGCAAAATATCACACAAACAAACTGCAATATGCTGAACTTGCAGGCTACCGACCGAGGTGCGTGGAGCCTCCTTGGCAGTGCCCTGGCCTGCAAGAGGTTGGTTGCCCTGCATGATGGTACTGGCAGAGTCGCGTGCATTGTTGTGTCAGGGTTGCTGTCCCACCAGTAAGATGCTGTCAAAAAGTGTTCAACCAAACGCTTTGACCACAAAAAACCAGGCTATTCGCCGTTTGCCATAGCTACTCCTCACTAGGTACCATAGGGTGGCTGAGCACATCAACGCTCGGTGGTTCGCGTTTACCAGGGCGGATACTAGCTCATATCATAACGCGGACTCTTTGCCCTGAAAGGGCTGCCCAGTATGGGGGGAGTTGAACACTGCTCCCTCTCTTGTTACCAAGGTTAACTAGGCCCACTTGCCAGATGCATGCATGCATGTGCAGGTACCCAGTTACCAAAAAGCCCTGGTTTATGCGCTGGTTATCGATTTACCATTTAATGAAGTTACCATATCAGAGATAGCCCTTGAACTTGAATAGCTTCTCTCCGAGCATCTCGGTTCCTAAAAGTCATACCCCCGCTCATATTCAGTACCCCCCCTTGCATATATGATAATGTCTGTTTTTACGACTAGCGTTCTTTTCTTCTTCTTCTTCTAGGACTAGACGTTTGAAGGCCAGCGCTTTGGTCAGTGGGATTCTAGGAAGGGAGTGAGGTAGGTTGTTCTGCATCAGTCACTGCCCTAAGAAATGATGTATGGAGTCTGGGATGGGTTGGCAGCTCGGGTGGGTGAAGTGTGCATCAGTGCGTCAGGCTTGCCCATCCAATGGGGGATGCACTGACCTTGCAACTGTGGCTGCGGGACGGTGACGCTGCGGGACCAAGGGGGCCGCGATAGATAGAGAGTACTGGCGGATCAAAGGGAACCTTCAGTGGGTACAGTGGGGCATGGGCATGCCGGTGATGGAAATTGTGGGTGCTGTGCGCTGTTTTAAGGTGAGTGGATCTGCATGATTGTGGCAAGTGATGGGCTTGAGGGGGCGTGTGGATAATTTACTGGTTCACTCAATGCAAGTTGCAGTATGTTTCAAGAGTACCTCCATCATTCAATCATTGAATTTGCTGCTGCAGAGCTCTCTGATCCAAGCAATGCGGTATGGGTAGGCTGATGCGTGCTGAAAGGCTGCCAGTTTTGCTCTAGACTACAGCTACTGGCAGATTCTTTCAATGTAAATGCACTACATATAAATTTTTTAGAAATTACTGGTCACACCGGTACACCATCATTGGTTGCGGCAAATTTTCAGAGGGACACGGTCCATGCCGGGCTACTACTTTAAACTTTTGAACAAATGAGACCACCTCGGAAGCCGTCATGTAGATAGAAATTTCCAAGATAGACACCTGAATTAACAGCAACATTTTCTACTGACCAGCCCAACAATGTCCAGCCACATCTGACTGCCACCTTCACCACCGCATGGTGACCATATCCATATCACCAATGTGGCTGTACGTACTGATCAATTCACCATTTGTACACCTTCCACCGCTTGCTTAGAGCCTCCCATCATCATGCCGCCAGCACCTCCCCCCTGTGCTCTGCCCTTGCTGCAATAGTCACCTTGGGCCCCACCTGGCACTCTCGCACAGACGCGCCGGCATGCACCACACACTCGCTGCTCACAGAAATGATGGAGGTAAAAGGTTTTCGTCATTATTAGAGGAATTTAATTATTACATTGCGCAGGTAATAGCATAGTATGGGCTGATAGTCTCATTTGCAACGCCTGTGCGCAGCAAACGGCTGCTTTATTTGATTATTTTACGTAAGTAATCATGATGCAGTGCACACTACATATTTTATTCTATGAGGAAACAAATCATTCTCTTTGTACAAATTCCAAAGTAAGAAAAACAATTTGTCATCTGGAAATGTACAAAGAGGTGCCAAGTGCTGCACACAACCGCACACATATGATTGACAATTTTCAACCCATCCACAAACTCTATACCCTAAACCCTAAACCTGGCCACCGTCACTGGGCTGGTCAGGTTGAACCCCCCCCGGAGCAGCTGCAACTGGCAGCCTGCGACACACCTGCCCTGGACAACAGTGCCCTTGCTACCCAGCACGGGGCCACAAGCAGTCAATATCGTTTTTTCTTATTATTATTAAGTATAATTTTAATTATTTATATATTGTAATGGGGTGCTGTGCCCACATGCTGTGCAATCTTATAATTAATTTTAATTTCTTAGATAATTATTTTGAAAGTGACTTTCAACCTGCACACTAGCCCAGTGACCTACCCTCTTGGGTGGGTGTGCACTGGCAGGGCAGTGCACCGGCCCGGGCCACAATCCCAGGGGACTTTCCCAACTGCGGCAGTGCCATACCTGCATATGATTGAGCCTTGTATGTGGCACCCCTCCTCCACCTCCACACCATCCATCACCACAGAGTTGATCACCTGCGACAGGAGTGGGGAGTGGGGTGTAAAACTTGCGTGGTTTGCGGGGGTGGAAGGGTCTGCAGGCCTGGCGCGTGTAGGTGGGTGGGGTGGAGTGGAGAGAGGGGTGCCTCGGAGGTGACGTAAAAGGTGTTGGGAGTATTATGCCAAATCCCTCAAATGAAGGGCTGGCAGGATGTTACAGCAATCGCACAGAATCCAGCACCTTGGCACCAAAAAGCATGCTTGCATTTGGTGCCAGGTGCTGGGTCGTACATTATTGCTGTAAATGCTGATTGCCCTACATATGAGGAAGTGGCACAAATTCTAGCACCTTGTATGTTGAGTAAAAAAGCATGCTTCCCATCTGTACACCAGGTTGGCCCCCCCTGCATGCAAACAAATGCTGTAATACAAATGCCAAGCAGGCTGACAGTATCATCTGCTGTTTCAATTCAATATACTAAGCAAAGGAGGACAACGTGCAGCAACTGAAGAGTTACACTGTACTTTAACTCAACTAGAAACTTCATACATTCCAATCAAATACACAAGAAGCTTTTTATCACCGTGAAAAAACAATTCTGCCTGAAAATATTTTGTTTATATGAACAAAATATATTAAAATGTACAATGCGAGGAAACTGCCCCTGCAGTACTCACCTGAGCGCGCAGGAGGCACCGGCATAACCAACATACATTTCTCAGTTCATTCAGCCCACTGGCATGGCTGGCCCAGCATCTGGGTGGGGTCAGCTACACCAGGGGGTGTTCAGAACCAGAAAAATGTGCCTCCTGAGCATATCCTGGAGCATACCCACCATTTCTCCCCCTTGGTCCATACCTGGAGTCACAGCAGGCTACCCTCTGCTGCTAATGTTGGCTTGGTGTCCCTGACGAGAACAGCTTAAAACAAAACACGTGTTGAACAGCCAATATTGGCCCAATTTTGGCCATCCAGCCATGTGTTTTGTTTTCGAGTGCATCCAGGCAACACCTGGGCTCACAGACTGCTTCAAACAGCAGTGAACACCCTGCACAGTGGCCCGGCCTGCCGCCCCCGACACCTCATTCCCCCTGTAAATAATCACATGCTGTACATTTTCTCAATTTATTAGAATTGTTGCTGAAACATCATACCATCAGACTGAATTCATATTGGCATTATGGCCCATCACTCATTTTCAAAATAGAAATTTAAATAGGTTAGTCTTACAATGCCACATTACCTTGACATTGGCGCCCAGTTTGCAGTCCAGCCCCACCACGCTGCGCTTCACGCTGCACTTGTCCCCAAGCACAGTGCCGCGCCCCACCACGCACCCATCCCCAACTGTTGCCTTGTTTCCCAGGGATTTGACTACGCTGGGGTGCACAAGCTCCTCCTTGCTGGCAGTGGCACCCAACAGGCTGGCGGCAACTTTGGGGTCTGCCACCTCGCTGTGAGAAACGGGGAGGGAAAATGTTCTCGAAAGAAAAAAAAACTATAGTAAGGGGATGGATGACTACAAAATCAAGCGTGATGCATTAATGAACCTATACTAACTATTGAACCAGACCCATTAAAGTTGGGATCCGCCACCTCGCTGCGGGGAACGGGGACAGTAAACTGTTCTCAGAATACTCTCTGAAGCTCTTAAGGAGCAACAAACCCAATAGAAACGGACGGCGAGCGCAAAAGCAGGAGTGCCGCAGATGGATTTGGCGAAACTCATCTGTGCGCTTGAGCGGCGTCGCACTGGCCTGATATTTAACGGCATATGTGCATCTGATGGAGCAGTGCAGAATTACAATGTGATACATTAATATTGGGGTCCGCCACCTGTTCAATGGTTATTTACTGGTTTGTAGCCAACATGGGTCAGCTCGGTTATCAGACCTGTGTGTTGGTAGTCAGCCCTGTTTTGCTGCTGGTGTTGCTGAAAGCCGCCAGTAGTGTATTCAAATTTTAAATTACTGCAATCTGCAATTGCGCCTCATGCGTGTTGAACACTGAACAGCTACATGGAGGAAACCTAGTGGGTGGTAGACATCCTGGTGATGGTAGGGGAGAGACTACCTAGTTTTTCCACAACCTCACTACGATGTCTCCCACTCTCTAGGTTTCCTCCATTTAGCTGCTCAGCGTTACTAATACGACCCCTGTGGGGTGCAGCACTGCTAAAATTGAGCACCACTGGATGCGCATCAAGCCTTGCACTGGCCTAGTATACAACATATATGGAGCCAGCTGGTGGCAATAGTGCGTACATCTGATACATAAAAGAAAGGATGGGTGCCCACATATGTACTAGGCCCTATCTTGTACATGATGCTCACCCAGGGGTGCTGCAGCATGTGATGGGATGAACAGTGCAATGTCAGGAAGGAATGCTCCTGGATGTGGGTTTGCAACACCCTGCACATAATTTCATCACCAGCAGGTGCATGCAACAAGAATCCCTTGAAGAAGGATTTGATAAGGTCACTTCAATTGGAACTAGCAATCACCTCAGAGGACCTGAGGACCTTAGGACTCCTGATGGTCGCCTGCTTGACTGCAGCAAACCAGGCTTGCACATCCTGAAAAAGTTCAACCAACGTCCATTGTTATTGCTCGCTACAGTGCGCCATGATGGCTTGTTTAAAAAACCTATACAGATAATTTCCTCGATTGAACAAAAACCATGAACTTGCCTTTCTGAACAACACCAACGCAGATTCATTGAAACTAGTAAGCAAGCCTGGCTGCCTCATTGGCTGTACTCTAGGCCATGATGGCATGCATCAAGACCCTAGACAGGGACTTTGTAAGATCTTAGACCCTAAACAGGGACCCTAGACCCTAAACAGGGACCCTAGACTCTAAACAGGGACCCTATACCCTAAACAGGGACTGTGTACAGCCCGGTTGCTAGCTGAGATGCACGTAGGAATGTGCTTTAGCCTTTCTTGCCATGTTCTTGCCACCGGCAGGACCAAGTCCCGCCAGTGGACACATGGCCAGGAAAGCAAAATCACATTCATACTCACAGCTCAGTTACAAACCAGGCTGTGCACAGTTCCTGGTTAGTCATATGACGGGCTGTTTAGGGTTTAGTTTGTAGTCATACAACGAGCCGTTTCTTTTTTTTTCTAAGACTTTTCACCACCCACCAGTTGACCTCCGCGTACATGCGTGGTTCCCCTCCTCCTTCAGACCCTAAACCCTAAAAACATGTTCACCACCCACCGGTTGACTTCTGCATAGGTGTGCAGTGTGTTGGCACGCTGACAGAAGCAGTCCCCGGGCGCCCTGAACACCTGGAAGTGGGGAGGGAACAGGCGTGCAGGTGAGCATCAATGAATTTGGTCGTATCTGTGGTCATGAATGTGGTTGTTTCCATTGCTATTCAAGGCTCCTATGCTGTGTACACTAAACGCCAAACCCTTCTGCATGCCATGCCTGCGGGCATTGGCTAATTACTTGACCAGCCGTTCTGGCTGGTGTGGTGCCCTGGTGCGAGCCAGTGGCCCCCTAACTACGCCTCTGTGCGTTCCCTTTCTTTCTTTCTTTCTTCTTCTTCCATTGCTTATCATTAATTCAGTTACGTCCTTGGCTGGTCAAAGGTCAGTCATGGAAGGGAACGCACCGAACTGCTGGCAGCCTCGTTGTTGATGGTGGTGATTACTGAAGCAGCTACGGTAGCTAGTCAGAGGCAAAATGCCCTGATTGAAATGCCACACTGGGCAGTACAAGGTACCAGGCAAGTTATTTATTGGCTATTCTTGGCTCTTCATCTATTACACATTTCCCTTCATTCTTTCATTATTGATGGTTAATGCCATGCCGCATCCATTGATTGTTGTGATTGTTGCAGTGATATGTGTGAAGTGGTTTTTGGTGGTGATTTTTGCGTCGTGAGACTTCAAGGCTTACACCAACCCACCTGGCAGTAGAAAGATGAAAACCGTAAACCCTAAACCCTAAACCCTAAACCAGCCCACCTGGCAGTAGAAAGATAAAGGCGCAGACTCTCCCTCGCTGGTGTTGAAGTCCTGGAACGCTGTGCCAGCCTCCGAGACGGACGAGGTCACTGCAGGTGGGAAATTGTCCAGTAAGGCAGGGGAAAGAGAAGAGTTGTGAGTGATACTAATTGCGGTTAACAGTGGGGAGGTTATGGACAGGGATGTCAAGGGCTCCACACTTCTTGCACCCGATCAACATTGACCAGAAACTGCTGCTTGCCCTATTTATGTACATTTTGCTAATCACCCAGACATACCTACATTCACAAATTGACGGTCAAATTCAATACGTACTTATTGTACCGACACATGCCGCATGCAGCGCCGCTGAACTTTAAGCCATACAGCCGCAATGTCATTGTTCATCAGAAATTACTAATCATATACAGCCCTCGTAATAGGCAGCCTTGCACATGCTGCGCCGATCAAGCCGCAGACTTTGTCCTTCGCATTGCTTACTCAAAAGATGGTGGCACCATAATAACGAAGACTGGGATAAAATCAGTCATCCTGAACCCCCAGATACACCTATCCCCCTGCACCCACCTGAGCGGGCCCTGTTCACCTCCTCTGCCTCCTGTGCCCTAATACCCCTTGCGCTGAACTGGTGCCGCACCAGGTAGGGCAGCAGCTCAAACTTCAAGCTGTGCAGCTTGGGCTTGGCGGCAAGGAGGGGCATGACCGCAGACCTGGGAGGGGCAGGGGAGCAGGAGGGGAGGGGAGGGAATCAAGCTTGTCAATAGAAGGGTTTCTGTGGGGTATCCTATGCATAGTACACTACACAGACTGCTGGTGACAGCTGCCTGGTCCTGTGCTTGAAACTCAAAACAGCTATCGTGTCCATGAGAACCTGTTTAAATCCAACAAGGCCATGGTCTCGTTGGGTTGTTAAATAGACCACCATGGTCTTGCAAGCTGATTTGAATTACAGGCACAGGACCAGGCAGCTGTCACCAGCAGTCTCCGTCTGGCTGAGTAAAGTAAAGGCTGGCGATTGTATACAAGGACAACGTGAATGAGCTGCTCTGCGAGGAGCAAGATTAAAATAAGAACAACAATATGTACCCTTTGAGTCCCGTTGCAAGGAGCGAGAAGGGATATCGTATGGCATTTCATTTCCCCATACAAGTTGACATAAAAATGACATGTAGATATTGTTTTTTGCACAGAGTGAGTTAGTATGGGCTGTTGCATTCAACTAGTTACTTTTACCTCTCTTAATGTGCCTGACAAACCTTTAATGCTATAACGTTTGTCTTGGGCATGTATTGGTCCAAAAGTGCCACGTCACTGCTGACGTGGCACCCATTCAACGGGCCTCAGGGGGGTGGGGAAATGATATGCGGCAAACTGGCCTCTTTGTCTCAAGGATATACCCACGGGGATGCTATAATCACAAAATCGTCAATCAATTCGGGTTTTTTTAACCCATAGCCTTTTAGGCGAACGAACCGGCAGTACCCTAAATGACAGCCTCGCCAACCCTAAACCCTAAACTCTAAACAGCTTGTACCTGTGGAAAGGACTCACCACTTTCTAAGCAGAGGCAACACTGGAGACAAAGCCGCTTGGCATATGCGCACACAGGTGGCAACCGCGAGTTTTGCAGGGGCTTGGTTTAGTCCATGTGGTTCCACAGAGACGGGAGGACTTCTATTGGGTAAGCCCTAAACCCTAAACAGGCGTGCTTATATTGCATACATGCATGTGTGGCTAAACATACTAAGCTGCTATCACTATGTGGGAGGAATGCCTTGCTTTGATCCAAAAGCATACTGTGTACGCTTTTATTCCCAAAGCCAGGAATTCCATCTCACAGAGTGATGACAGCTATGTACCTTTAGCCACACCCTGTGCACTTGTCGCCAGGAAACAACCTTGCAACATTACGTTCAAGGCCACAGTGCGCATTCCACCTGAGAAAGCACAACCGCAGTTGTGTAGTGTAGTACATTAACTTTTTGGTATATAATTACAAGTGCAACTCACCTCTTGAAGATGTACAGATGCACATCTGTGAGGTCGGTGCGGAGGGTGAAATGGCCGACGCGGTCGATGACCGACATGGGAACCTTGAAATTTTGGAGCGCGTCTGGGTTGCTGGCGTAGAACAGCAGCTGCTGTGCCTGCGCATCCTCGACCTTGAGGCCTGCATCAAGCGGGTGGTAGGGGCCAGTGGGAAGGTGAAGGACAGGCCCTATGCAAACCCTTAAATCACACTTATAGTAGTCTGGGCGGCCCTGCGGCAGGTGAAGCTTGCCCTATGTAAACCCTTACATTACATTTAATCTACAAGGTTATTTAGGTATCAGGCCTGTAAGACACATCGGGGTTCGCCTCAGCGGGAGAGGGTGAGTGGTACAGTAATTGTGTCTGCTCAGGTCAGAATATGTTGGATGCTCATCTCAAGATAAGCCTGCAACATATTCTGAGCTGGGCCAGACGGAAATACTGTACCACTCACTCACTCCCGCTGTGGCGCAAACAGATCTGAGAGTGCATCACCTGCATGTACACAGCCTGCAACTCTTCGAGTGCCATCAACCCTTCAATGTGGCAGTTGCCAACAGGTGGATGTTGCATGCACTGCATAACACCCCATGATAGCACCATGCTGCACCCACCCATGCAGTCCACGCCCCTGGGCGGCACCCCTGGCATCGTCTCGGTCGACGCCAGGGTCTTCCTGCTCTTGGCAAGCACCGTGACTGCCGCCCCAGCCACCGAGTGCTGCACCATCATAGCCCTGATGGACACATTGGCCACCAGGTCTCCCGACAGCACGATGAAGTTCTCTGTGGTGAGCTGGCCTGCCACCTGGCGCAGCGCATCGGCTGTGCCGGTGCCTTCTGATACCTCGCTCACCTCCACCGCCATGGGCCCGTGGTAGGACTGGGCCAGCCACAGCTTGATTTGTTGGTACTGGTGGTTGCCCTGGGCGATCTGCAAGGGGGGGTGGATCTCGGTAGAGCACGACCATGTGATACTGTGTTTGAAGTGAAGTGGTGCACCTGTAGGCTGGGGAATTGATCCCATGTGATGTACTGATCTTGCTTAGAGGCCTTCCTGCCCCGGTTGAACCACTGTGGGGACCCGGTGGGTTGAGTGTTCCCTGCACACATAAGCGCTGGTTGGTATCCTGTCAGTGGCTATGTGAGCATCCTTGACAGTAAAGGGGGCAGCAGACCCCATGATAGGGCTGGCACAATGTCACCTAGTAGGGCCTTGTGAACGGACAGGAGTGCATGACCTTCTCACAGGCACGTGAGTCACTCTTCCTGGACCGCAGCAGGATGTAGCCCGCACAAGCAGGCACTGCAGTGCCACTGCATGCATGGCAAGAGGGGCTGCACCCAACTATAGAAGCCATGCGCTCTGTCATTGACAAGCACGCTGCTGCTAGGTCTCAGCTGCATTATACTATCTATCAGGAACGTGGTGTAGCTGGTAAGTGATAGCCTGTGGCATCCATGCAGTCACTGACCAGCCAACCACCCGCCTGATAGATAGTACAATGCAGCTGAGACGACGTCGTATCTATGTGGCAAGATATAGCCATGCCCACATGGGTTGCCAGCAACAGGCATGGGTCCCAAACCTACCACAAACAGCTCCCTGATGCCGCCACCCTCCAGCATCCTAAGAGGGAAGGAAAGCAACGTCCTGTTGGCCACCGGCAGCAGGACCTTTGCCGTTTGCTTGGCTGTCAAGGGCTGCAGCTTGTTGCCGGTGCCTCCTGTGAGGAGCACAGCTTGGGTGGCAAACATCTTCGCAAGTGGCACTGGTGACCCTCCGAGTATTCAGCGGCTTCAACTGCAGCTTTACAACGGGTCTGAAAGAATGATTGCCCAGGCCAAGTTTTTTCAAAAAGAAGTAACTCATCCAAAGGAGAACTTAGAACTAGCACAAGTGCTTGCAACCTTGCCGTGCATCAGTATCGCAGCCGCGAAGTCGCTGTGTCCACTGAATAGTGACTGTGTTGTCTCAGTGTGTCGGACAGGTGCTTGATAGGGTGCTTTAGGGACAATGCATGAGATGCTGGTGACAAGTTTGAAGGCCTTGCAGGACTCCTTGCGGAACACTCCCTTTCATAGGCGTGCTGCGGGACTTGTACGAAATTGTGGGTGACTGGCTTGCAAATACCATCTTTCGGGACAAATGGCATCCCAGTTCAATGATATGACATAAGATTACCCTAGCCTAGGGTGGACAGTGAAGCTGACGTCTTTGGTGGCAAATAATCGCCCAAATTAGCGCTACAGCTGTTGCCTTTGTGCGCAATGTTGAAAATAGGGGCATCACACTGAGCGTCAACAGGTGCATTGTGCACTTTGCATGTGCACATGTCTTGTGCATTGTCTTGCCAAGACATGGGCACGCCTCGGTCATTCTGCTGGTGTACGCTTACAGACAGGAGTGTATGTCACACGAACCCTACCAGAATCATAGCATCATTGAATCTCACAGTCACTGTGCGCATGAACTTTTGGCCATCATGAGCCATGGCATTGTGCAAATGGCATGTGCATATATACATACACACAGTAACAACTGCATATGGCAATGTCAGCTGAGATCCCATGGGTCCTTCAAGGCCAGTGGCATCAGCATGGTCATCCATCACTACCCACATGTTGTACTACAGGCTGACGCAGTGAAACGTTTTCATTACGAGCATGTTGCACCAACATATTGCATGCAAGAAGACAATCTTGTGTAAAATCATGCACGTGCCTGGACCGTCTACTACACATTTTGAGGCAGTTCAACCCAGCTTTGCAACCGGCAGCGTACACAATCATTGCCGCAAATTGCATTGAATGCGCCGTGCCATAAGCTGCTGCCTGCGTGTCAGCTCAGCAAACAAGTATCATCCCATGCAACCGTTGAATCCGTTGAATACGTGACAACAGGTACCTAGGGCTGAATCAGATCAGGACTGTCACTGACAGGTGTCGCGGGCCCACAGCCCTCTCAGGTAGCTGGTACGTCCACCCCCCCACAGTACCCCAGCCCTGCTTGCAAGGTGTCACCTCCAGCCAGCCCCTCAGCCTGTTGCCTGCGGCTCAGCCGGGCTGCCATGTGTCACCTCCACGTCGCCCCTGAGGTCCGCCTGTGGGTGCTGCACGGTGTGCACTGCAAAGTAGGCCTGGCCAGACTGCAGGGCAGCCACCACCACAGGCAGGACAACGGTCTGGCCCTGGGATGGGAGCAAGGGAGGCTCGTTGGGAATAGTCTGTTTGAAACAGTGTGTAGTGAAAACTGCACGTTGAAGCCTTTCAGGTTGCAGCACTATGGGTGAGAAAATTTCAAGTCCACTACAGTCCACTTGCTAGGAGCACCTGGTCCAGGGTTATAAGCAATACAATAACCAGAGTTGACTGCTTTATAGCCCTGTGACTGCACCCCTGGCGACACCATAGCTTTGCCGCAAATGGGCCATTTGTATATTCAACAATGCAAGCATATGGGTGCAGTGAATATCAGATGATCAGGGTGTGCACTTTATTGCAAGATAATATATTTTATACAAATTCTGCATTGCTCATGATATATTTGTTTTTTCATGATGCGTATAAAGTAACCCTGCACAATTTTGCCACACTCCTCCATGCTGATTACCATACCTGCAGCACAAAGCCGTTTGGCCCTGCCGTCAATGGGTACGGGGTCCCCTCGTCCACCTCAAAATCTGGAAAATGTGCACCAGTGATGGAGCTGTCAAAATGTGCTCCTGTAACCGCCTTGACGTTGTAGATGGTGATCTGCAGCCATGTCCAGGGGGGTGAATGGCTGAAGGGAAGGTCTAGGATTTTGTTGTAACATTATATTGTTATGCTTGTGCCTTATACATTGGATCCTTTACAGTGCCCAAACCAACAACATTTGACAACATTTCATAGCTCTTGAGATAAAGTCTGGCAATTAATAAAAATAAAAAAGTAATTATGTACAGATATACGCACCTATCCTCTCAAGATGCGCGCTGGTAATTCTGACAGAGTTTAGCTTCCCATGCAATGGAATTAACAAACATAAAGTGTAACGCAGGTCAGGAGTGGACTTCAAAGGATTCATAAAATGTGACCAAATTCTTTCCATGCAGGTGCTACAGTAAGCTAGAAGTGAAGCGCAATTTAAATCTTTCACCATTGTGGTAATATTTTAGGAGGCAGTCCTTACACTTAAAAAGAGGGAAAGAAAGAAAGGGACAAGACGCGCAAAGGCGGATTTAAGGCGCCACTAGGTCTACCAATCCAACATGCTATATAGCTAGGGACGCATGCATCTAACACCAAGATTTCCACACCAGACCATCCCTGGGCTGCTCACCTTGTAGTCAAACACATTCCCATCCAGCGTGGCGCTGACGATCGCATAGCCTGTGTCCTTCACAGGCACCGGCTTCACCCCCTCCCCCGTGGCATTCACCCTAATATATACGATGTTGCCGGTGTGCAGGGGGATAAGCTCAAGGGAAGGGCCAGGCGCATACGCCACGGGAATGGGCTGCGCAACACCATAGAAGGCATAGGAGTTTGGGTTTGAGGTTGGCGCCGGTGTATCCAAGTCTAGAACAGGCGCAGGTGCGGGTGCAAGTGCTGTTGATGTAGGCTCCGCATGCGAGTGACCTTCATGCATGAGTGAGCGTGCACACTGGCCACCACCCAGGCTGAGGACTTGGCTGAGGGTGGCTAGCAGGAAGGCGCAGCTATGCACCTTGTGAAGCTTCATTGCTGCAAAGTGCGTTGAAGGCAACCTGCAGCAACTGAAATTGTTTATATGTATGTTGCAGCTGAGATTAAGCTACACACTTGGTCCATTCCAGGAGGCCAATTTGGCCGCCATGCAAGGCATGCATAATGAGTGCACGCGCATAAGCCATGCAGTCATGCGCATGGCAGGCGGTGAAATGCAGCAAACTTTGTTGGTGAACTGGCCGCTAGTCCCTTGCCTCAGCCAGCACAGCCGTTGCAGTTTGTAATGTGTCAACACCGCTATTTTTTCAGCCTGCAAGCCTAGACTGAGGAAGTACAGCCTGGAGCATGGTCCTACTCGGATCTGCAACAGAGTGCACCATGGTTCCAGTGTTGCACATAACTTTGGAATGCATCTAAGGCTACATATGGACAACCTGGTTATGAAACTGTAACAGAAGCAATTGGAAATGCCTAGGCTGGCTGCCACTATACAATATACCACTATGCTAGTAGCAACTACTGGTCTAGGCAGAGGCCTCCGAGGTGGGTGGGTGTCACACGAATCGGTGGACGGGTAAATTCCCACCATACAAGCCTGGGCTGCATCATTCGTGGCGTTGCACCTCACCTGTTTGGTCTCACACTTGCGTCTTGGCTGGTGGCCAGCGTTCAACGAGCCTGGAAGCGAAAGGACCTCAGGTGAAGTTCACATAGTGGTGATACTACCAGTACAAACGTGCGTGCAGCACCTCTCTATAATATTGCAGACTATCGTTTTCGCTGCAGCAGCTCTTGCCTGCATGCATATGATATACAATACACGGCTTTTCGGAAGGCGTACGACGCTAAGTGTCCGTGAAGATGACAACTTGCTGCGGGCTGTCCCCGCCGCCAGCAGTGCGCACTGGAATGGATGCCATGTGGCACGGTATCGTATTCTCCTGCTGGGAATTTGCCACATGGCTTTTGGAGAAGATGGTGGGTGGCCATCATGGATACCCAACTAGGCTGCCTCGGTTTGCTCATCATGGATGACTTTGCTCACTGTACTGTGCAAGCCATATGGTCAGGGATTCTGGCATGCTGGCATTGCTGATTCAGCAATGCGGCAAATCAGCAAATGATCATATTCGTTGCAGGGCTGGTGGGTCTGCAGGGAGACTCTGGATGGCAAGTGCTACTGCCATTGAGTGCCACTTATTTGATACTGTATTGGGGCCCCTGCCACATGCTATGCAGTAGATGATGCGGGACCGCAGCCGCTGGGTGGCCCCTGCAGTCCATGAAATACACCATCAGAGTAGATGATGCGGGATTGCAGCCTCTGGGTGGCCCCCGCACTCCATGAAGTATTTAATATAATGTTTAAATATTGTATAACATATCACAGTGTGAGCATGCAGCAGGCATGCCATGTTGCATTCCAGGGCTGCAGGAGAGGTCGCTTTCTGACAGAGCTGTGGTGGTGAAAACAATTCCCGGTCCAGGAGGGTCCAGAAATCCCTAATAGGGCACAATCGAATCCTGTACCCACCGCTGGCCCCTCCACGCCCCTCCACAACATGCAGCAGCCCCTGTCCCTGGCACCCCCACGCTGCCATTGCACCGCATGCACACGCGCTGTGTGCGGGCCATCTACCTGCGCCTGAACCCTCCAGGGCCACTCAGGACACGCACCCAGGCGCACGCACGCACCCACCAATGCACCCTCGCCTGCAGCTTACGCACCCCTGTCATGTCTATGATGTCACAGGTGGACTCGCCTGGGTAGCCTGGGTGGCAAGCCTACCGGATAGGAGGGGGGTGCCAATGGGCCTGTGCAAGGCGACCTGGGAGAGGGCATCGCCACCAGGACACGTGCCACCTCCATTAGCACCATGGCTCATTACCCACCGTATCATAGCTCTAACATGCCCGGACTGTTCAGGGGCAGGCTGCGTAATATATACGCATATGATATCTTCATTGTATGCAGTCGTAAACAAATTGGCTAACGTGCACACCATGGACCATGCGGATGCCTTGCCCACAAAACCCTCCATCAAATTCACCAGGGTGGTAAGAGCACCTGGTGTACCTGGTCACTTCCACATGTGCCTATCAGATGGAGCCCAGGCACACATTACACCCCCTGGGCAGGAGAATGATCAGCGCCTTCTGCCAGCCGCTGTGTGAGCCCATAGACACGAATTCACAGCCCGCTGGCGGTTAGACTGGGCATTGTTCCTAAGGAAGGTGGTCATGGCTGGAAAATGCCAATCACTACCCGGGGTAGTGAATGATAATGAATTTTTATTAATAAATTATTTTATAACTTTATTTGTTGGTTTATTATTTATATTACTCTACTTTTGTATTTTGGTATGCATTTAAATGTTCTGGTGACTTGAGTACAATATGGACAGGCTTATGGCCAGGGACCCGCAGGTGAAACGAGGGAGTGGATGGGGGAGGGAAGGTTAGGAGGGGTTGGAGACCCGGCCAGGGCATTGCGTGGATGTGCCAAGGCTTGGACGCACAACCTTCCGCGCCCAAGGCGCCTATGTGCCTTGGCCTAGGAGCACAAAAATTGCTGATCCCATCGCTTGGCATACCTTGGCAGTATGACCAGTGCGATTGCTTGCCGCGAGTGGTGGAATGTCTACTGATGGCAGGCACAGGGATCATGGCATGCAACGGTTGGCGTATTCACTGCAGACAGTACTAGTGCATCGGCTGCGACCGCCAGGTGCACAGTGTCCCTGGTGGGTGTTGTTTGCATTGATGCACCCAGATAACCTCCATGCGGCACAGGCGGCCTTGGAGAAGCTGCACGCCGCAGGCTGGGCGCACGGCGATGTGCATGCCGGGAACCTGCTGAAGGCCGGTGAGGGCCGCGTGTGGCTGTGTGACCTGGAGGGCTGCAGGGATGTGGGCGTGGGGGCAGCAGCCCAAGCAGCTGATGTGGCGGCGTTGTTGGCAGAGGGTGTGGCTCCATAGCCAGGTGAAGTGAACCCTAAACCCTAAACCCTTGACCCTAAAACCCTAAACCCTAAACAGTGAAGCACATGTGGCTGTTTGCCAGCACATCCTGCAGGATTTGCGACCAGGTAAGCGCAACATTGAAATGTCGGAACGCGAACTTTGAAAAAGAAGTGCTTTAAAAAATGCATGATTAAATGTGGAAAAAAAACTAGTACCACCCATGCCTGTGTAGTTTTCTTGCCTGGCTGGAGCAGGGCTCCTGTCCCCTCACACAGGCTTGCTGCACGGCATGCGCTGAACCGTTGGCACAATGCGGCTCATTGGAAGTGCTGATGTGACGCGCACCAATACGTGCTGACACAGAGAGAGTGTAACCAGTGTCAACTCAATTTATTGATTGCAGTGCAGCGCTAGGTTGAAAGCAGCGCCTAGAGGAAGGAATGAGCTGATTCAGAACAAGAATTCATTTTACCAGACTCGCTGCCCCTTCCAATCCCATATAACTACTGTGCCGCTGGCTGACCTCCCCAGTCAGAGACTTAAAATGCACTTATTAAGGCGTTGACATGTTCAATTGGAACTAAATGATAGCTGCCAAAACTGCAGCACGCATGTGCCTCTGGCCACCGCCTTAATCTAATCCCCATCCCCTTGCTGGCAGGCCTCATGGACCCTTCAGCCAACCTGCCCTGCCCCACCCTAGGGGAACCAAGGGGCACGCCGGGCTGCCTGCTGAAGAGCGCATTGGGGCAGAGGGCTGTGGGGGAGCATGTGGGGGAGCATGTGGGGTGGGGGGTGGGAGAGCAACCAGGGCAAACACCGTGGCCCTGTGTGTGTAAGGCACCGGGGCATGGGGCTGTGGGGTAGCATGTGGGGTAGCATGTGGGAGCTTTGGGATCTCGAGAGCATGTAGAAGAGCATGTGGGGGAGCATGTGGGAGGGCATGTGGGAGTAGTGGAGAGCATGAACCAGGGCCAGGTATACAAACACCATGGCCCTGAGTGGGGCATTTTGGGAACACACACATGGCCGTGGAGCGCGCTTCACAGTCTGCCCGATCAGCAGCGCAGCAATGGCACGGCAGGCAGAGGCAGGCACATGAGGACAGCAGTATCAACTGGACACATGCCCATTGAAATTAATAATAATGCTCCGTTACTGAGCATTATGGCCACTCTGCCGCACCCATATGTGGCCAATTTTAGGATTTAGGGTTTTAGGGTTAGGGTTTAGCAGCTTGCAGCTCCTTGTATTATAACTCACCAGTGGGTTGGAGGAACGAGGGGAAACTATGGGCCCTCTCGTCCCCTGCATAGGCCTACAGCAAACGCTTTGCAGTGCGCAACATGGATTTTTCCGGGCACCATTTTGGTTTTGGCGCATTGCCCACAGGCATACTCTTGTTTGGGTGTTTTGTCCCAAGGCGCATAGATGTATTATTCTGTATGGGGGCCTTGTCACAGCAGGAAATTCCAAGTGCTATATTGGACCTTGGGTTTGTTTCTATTAGGAGGAGGATTCGCATTGCCCACCAACCTGCTGTTTTTGTTTGGGCTTCCCCAACTTGCATAGAGGACATTTGTATTCAGACATCTGTGGTATTTTGATGCTAGGTGCACCCTTGCGTACCATGCACAGCAACAAGTGGGGGTTCAGTCCAACTTGACTTCAGAAAACCATGGAAAAAGGGTGAACCCAAGGCTGTACAGCGAGCACAGCCATGTCACGTAACCATGACCTGGGACCCAACAGCTTGCTTGTGCGCAGCTTCTGTATTGAAGCTAGCCTTGATAGCGGCTTGAGCTGACAAAAGTAGCCGTGATAGCATAGTATCGTGATAGCAGGCTAACATACTGGTGAAGCCGCTTCGGACTTGTACAGGTTGACCCTAAACCCTAAACAGTGCTGCAGCTCACGAGTCCGTGTAAACAGCGACGAGGTCAAAGGGCTCAACCACCACTTCACGGCTCAACCTCATAGCAGCCCTCACACACTGCCGCACGTTGGCATTCGACCCCGGCCTTGGTTCAGCATGACCTTGCAATAACCCACACTATGGTCAGCCCGCACGCCGGTCGCCTGGCCTGCAAGATCATAGCGGACCAGTTTGGGGAGATATGCGAGGTAACAGCCCTACCCTTGTGGAAACGTACGGTGTGCGCTGTGTGGCAGAAGGCGTAGATGACTGTGACTGAGACTGCCGCAGAACAGCCTTGTACATCCCAAGCTGTGCAGCATGCATGCATCGAGGTGTTCACGTTTGACGTATCTTCAACGTGACAAACAGTGGTTGTAACTGAAATTCATTTGTTTTCAAGCCTGGCAGCAGCAGCCGTTTGCGCCAATGCATATGCATACATGTTTTTCATATGCATGCATATGCGCCTGTGTGTGCCTGTGCCATGGCGTGCTCCGGGCCATCAGCCCCTCCACCTCGACTGGAGAGGTTTAACATAGTTAGATTAATACCACAATAGCATTCTTGGGGTTGTTGACCAGCCCACCCCTCCCCACACCTCCAAACGACCCACTCCTATTGTAAAAGGGTATCATAACCCTTGCCAGACACCTCAGGCACACCCTACCGGATATGCGAACCCTGCAGCGCATACGCTTTAGGGCCACCAGTCACCTCTTGTGTAATGAAACCCTAACCAACCCCACACACCCACCCCCACACCTACCGCACCACCTCCTTTGCTTTGCCACCCCCACACACAGGCCGCCCACTTTGAAAGGGGGTGGCCAGTCCCTTCCCAAGCTGCTGCATCAACCACCACCCCTCTCATCCCGCACCCACCACCCCGCATCACCCTGAAACACCCCCATCCACCCCCATCCACCCACACCGCCCCACCCACCCACAGGCCGCAGTGCGCAGCCTGGTCGACGGGGGCCGCCAGTCCCTTCCCGAGCTGGTGCGCGCCTGCCCCCTGCCCCCCCCCACCCTGCGATCCGCCCTGCTGGTGCTCCTGCAGCACAACTGCGTGGTGGCGCACAGTCACAGGGAGGAGGGCACGCTGCGGGGGCCAGGGGCGGTGTATTACGTTTATGCGGCGGACGTGGGGAGGATACTGCAGCGCCTGCGGTGCGTGCGGGGCTGGGTGGGTGGTGGGTGGTGGTGGGGGACAGGGTTTCTCACGCAGTCAATGGTCTATGGTTGGGGAAATAGGCGGGGCGGCGTAGGGTATGGTGCTTGTCACCTGTCATTGGGGTGGATGGGTTGCCAGGAGAGGGATTCTGGGTAGGGCAATGTGGGGTGTATTGCCTGTTCCATAGTAGGAGGGACCTCGGCAACCTATACACCCACGACGGTGCAGTCTTGAATATCGCTTCCCCACTTTTCATGTCGTCTCTTGGATCATCCTCCCTGGCGGCGGCGCACATGCATCTCCAACCTGTCTTTGGGACAGAACCCTAAACCCTAAACCCTCGTGCATGTGCCGGGGCAGCGCTGGGGTATGGCAAGAGCTTCTGAAATGCCACCACGTGGATGCCATATGTATCACCCAACCTCATGCAGGCCGTATCCCATACCATGAATGTTTCAAAAGTCAATCAGGCCAGCAACACGCGGTCTTATACCTAGCCGCTCCCATCCCACCTTTCGTGGTGGTGATACATGTGGATTTGGAAACAAATCACACCGCATCTGACCACCCCGCGTATCCTAATCCTCCTGTGTCTCCCCCCCCCAGCCACCCCCGCTTCCTCATCCACCTGCGTGACGAGCTTGATGAGGTGGCGGAGCTGGTCATGGAACTGGTGCTGGAGCATGGAAGGCTGAGGTGAGGCAAATCCCCATCAACATAGTAGGAATGATCGAGGGACTTAAGGTAATCCCCTAGGGACATTTCTTGATGCATTATGACAGTCTGCAAGGTGGAGGAACTGGTGCTGGAGCATGGCAGGCTGAGGTCAGCCAAATCGACTTCAAACAGTAGAAAATGATAGGAAATTATAGGGACATCTGGAAATGACATGGTAGCATCCCATGCGATGCACTCCAAAACCCGCCCACCACACACATCCAGTGCACCCTCTCCCTCCTTCCCCCCTGCACCACCCAGACAATCACAGAGCATTCCCCTTCCCAGGTGGGCGCAGGTGTTGCACGGCATCCGCGGGAAGCTGCACGATGACGCCAGCCTGAGTCACATGCAGTGTGTGCACCCCCTTGCCATCACATACCCCCTACCACCAAACACCCCCGACACACATCCAGTGCGCCCTCTGCCTCCCCCCAGTAAATCCCCCCACCACACCACCCACCCACAAACATACACAGATCGCTCACCTCGTTTACTTTTCCCAGGTGGGAGCAGGTGCTTCACGGCATTCGGGGCAAGCTGCACGACGACGCCAGCGTGAGCGACGTGCAGGTGCGCACAATGTTTGTGGCGCTGCTGAACAGCCACTACCTGGAGAGGGTGCCGCCGTGCAGCATGCCGCCGCCGCTCACAACGGTGCGGGAACCACCCTGATGTGGCTTGTTGTAGATACCTAGTTTGTGCATGTTCTTTTTTGTGTAAGTTAATGCCGCCCTGCTCACAGCGGTGCGGAAACATTGCGATTTGGCCTGGAAGATATATGATCCACATGGGGGGAAGAAGTCCGATTTTGTGTATGAGATGACAAGATGTGATGCTGCTACGCTGTCATTATCCCTTTCCTCCCCAGTACCATCACTCCCACTGCCCACAATAGCTGAGACACTAGCCACACACAGCAGCTGATGTTTCAAGCCATGGGATTGACCCCACTTGACCCACCAAACTCAACATTCACCCCCACCCCCACCCCCTGCAGAAGCACCCCAATGCGATCAAGAAGCGAGGAGCGCGCCAGTCCGAGACCCCCCAAATGGACCCCATCACAGCGGCTCGACAGGGGTCAGAGGCGTCCTACGCACAGGTAGGACGCGTAGGTTTTTAACTGTATGAAAGGGGTATGGGAGTTATTCTCGATCTGAGCATTTGGTTGAGTTTCAAACATCAATACAAGGCAGCTCATCCACATGCAACCTGCATGGACTAACAATTTTGTTATGTGTATCATCTATGCTGATGTAAGCAGTGCGGAAAGTTGCATCCTGCCATTAGAACACAACCTTTAAAGGGTTGGGGCGCAGAAGCATTCCACACGCCATGTGTCACTCAAGTCCAAGCCTGGACCCTAATCTGAAGCATGGAGTTTGGAAGCAACCACCACAAAGGTGTCTGCCACCCGCCAGCCCATAAAGAGCACCATAAAGCTGCTATTATAATTGGAATCCTGGAATTCAACTTTAAATACGCGAGGTTTTCAACCCGTCTGCTAGTTATATCCCACTTTCCAATCTGGACCCACATGCGCTTGAAATACGTTATTTCAACCAATAAACACAGGAGCGCTACCGCCCCACTCGCCAGCTCATTGAGAGCACCGCGCATGACGCCGCGATCCAAGCAGGGGAGCACCTGCGCAAGAGGGGACAGGAAAACGGGGATGCAGGGGAGGAGGTGCAGGGGGGGCGGCGCAAGCGGAGGCGAGTAGGGGAGGGCGTGGCGGTGAAAGCCGAGGATGGTGGTGTGGAGGTGGAGCTGGAGGTGGATGAAGTGGTGGCAGGTGAGGAGGTTATATGCTTTCAGGTGTCATTGTCGGTACACGATATGATTGGACTTGATGATGTTTCAACATGTGATTGGGGCAACGGATGACGCTCTTACATTTCGACCCATCCATAAACAGCTGGATGCGTCTCCTGCTCCCTTCAAACCCCCTATTTGACGCATCTGTTGCATACCAACTCTGCATGTATAAATGTGAGACATGCATGGCTAGTTTTGACCTTCCTGCTGGCATTTTGCCCCACAGAATCCCCTGCCTATGACCAAGGGGAGCCGGAGGCGGTGCTGTATCGGGCAAACGGGGAGGAATTCAACCGCCGCCTGCGCCACCGGGTGTGTGCAGAACTGGTTTCAGAGAAGCATGGCGCAGACTCGGGGCGCATTGTGGCGGCCATGCTGGCGGCGACGCGGCAGCATGAAAAGCAGGTAGGGTACTGGAATGGGTTTTTGGGTGGTGTTTGGGAAGGGTCTTGAGATCCGGTTTGGCGTGCATTGTGGCGACCACGCTGGCGGTAACATGCGAAGTGGTAGGTTTTAAGCTAGGGTTTGGGGCGGGGTTTTGCAGAAGTGGTGGACAGATGGGGCCACTGGCTCCTTTTATGTCATGTGGTGGATTGGAATTAGTCAATTACTGTGACGGTAGCAACGGCAGCTTCAATGTAGTGACAACTGTATTTGACAACCTTTGCCCCTGTCAGACTAACAGCACCCCCTCCCTTTGCTTGGCAGCCCATTGAAGCCCGGTCCGCCATCATCGGACTGGACACCATTGAGAGCACCGCCCTGCGCCTGGCAAAGGCACAGAATCTGGACACACCCAGCAACATTGCCACCCGCCTCAGGTATCGATGCATGCCTGTACTTTTCCCTGGGTGTGTGCTCATGGTTTATGGCTGCTCCCAACCACCCGTAGGGTTTCTTGGTGTCATTGATAATAATAAAACAATCCTACCCCACACACGCACACGCACTGACATGACCTCCAATCTGGACCTCCATTTTCCCCTACCTCAGCAACCCTAAGGGTTTCCTTCCCGTCTGCCAACCCTAAGGGTTTCCTCCCTTCACAGTGACATGGCCTCCAACCTTGACTTCATCTCCTACGCGGGGTCTGGTCCCCAAGGGGAGAGCTACTGCGTCAACCTTGAGAGGATCATGGCCACGCAGAGACTAACCATGGTACAAGCGGCGGTCAGGTGAGGGAAGCTGTGCTCATCAACATGCTAACAAGCAATAAAAAACACACACACACAACGATACACCATGTGCAAGGGAAAGGGGCTATCTGACTGGCTGTGCCATCCCAAGGACCGCTTTGTTCTTGTAAAATTGTTATTTTTTTTAATTTTTTTTTTCATTTTCTTGGAGAGGTGATTCTCTTTGTGGCTGACCTCCCTGCTGTGCCATCCCAGGGACCGCTTTGGAGTGCATGGCCTGCGCGTGTTCCGCCTGCTCATGCTGCAAGGCCAGCTGGAGCAGAAGCAGGTGGCCGACACAGCCATGATGCCCATCAAGGATGCAAGGGAGCTGCTGTACAGGTGGGATCATGAACCATTACAGCTAGAATGTGCAGTAACGATCATAGTTTACAATCATTATCATAAGTGCAAGGGAGCTGCTGTACAGGTGGGACCGTGACAACTGTGTAGCTAGGTGTTGCTATCACAATCATGATTACAATCACGATTATGTAATGATTTACAGTCATCATCAAGTATGCAAGGGAGCTGCTGTACAGGTGGGACCATGAACCATTACAGCTAGAATTTGCAATAACGATTATAGTTACAACCCTTATCATAAGTGCAAGGGAGCTGATGTACAGGTGGGACCATGAACCATTGCAGCTAGGTTTTGCAATCACAGTCATGATTGCAATCACGATTTTGTTAAGGTTTACAATCATCATCATGGGTGCAAGGGAACTGCAGCTTAGGTGCAGACGTGGGCTGGAGAAAACATTTTTTTCTATCACAGTAACAAGTACAGTGTGCAATTGAGACTGCAACTGCCACCACTGCCACCACCGCGAGGGTTGGTTGTATACACAAGCGCTACCACAAGGAAGGCTTCCACACCAAGCCACCAGCTTATGCCGTAGCATGTTGGTGTGGACCACATCAAATGCCCATTCCAAATGATATTCTTAAGCATTGGGGTGGACCATGTTGAATGCACAAAACCCCGAGCGGACTCCCCCTGGTCCCCAGGATGCTCAAAGCAGGCTTTGTAACCCTGCAAGAGATCCCCAAGTCGGCGGACCACGCCCCATCCAAGACCATCTACACGTGGCGGGTGCAGCTGCAGGCCACTGTGGATAAGATTGGCGCTGACCTGTACCGGGGGGTGGCCAATGTCATGACCAGGCTGGGGCATGAGCTGTTCAAAGAGCGAGAGGTAAGGCCTGGGAAACCCTCGGCAAAACCCATGTAAACCCTAGCCGATGCCCTTGGTGACGCCCTGATGAATCTCAAGGAAAATCCTTGGGATGGTACTGTACCGGGGGGTGGCCAATGTCATGGCCAGACTGGGGCATGATCTGTTCAAGGAGCGAGAGGTAAGGCGCGGCGGCAGAGAAAGCCCTGTGCAAAACCTATCAAGCTTTGGTATGCTTGGTGGTAGCTGGTAGCTGGCGCTGGTAGGTGCAGCCTCGGCACCCCACCGCACCCCACATTACCCCCTACTCAACGTTTTAATCTAAGTACGTACGTACGTACGTGCATTCCAGCTTAGAAGCCACGTCAGCCTGCCTGGGTATGCCTCACCCCAGAGCCAAGGCTTAACTGACACTGTTTCCACGGTTTAATCTAATTGTTTTAATTCCCACCCTGCAGCTGCTTGCAGCGCTTGATGGCGACAACCGCGACGCAGTGGTGGCCACGCACAAGGGGGACATCGACAGGATCAAGCGCACCTCGCAGGTGCTGGAGTCGTCAATCACGCGCCTGGACTGGATGATGGCAATATTCAACGACTTTTGAGGCAAGGGTGGCGTTAATGGCATGTGATGTGGCACTCTGTGGGGCTCTCGGGCTTGTTTTAGTGGCGCATGATCATGGATGCAAAGCGACTACAAAATCCTCCAAAGATAGGTGAAGAAATTGTGGATAATTATTTCTCAGCACGCAGCGGGGCAGCTAGTCAAACTGGTGCCCACAACTTGCATCATTCCATATGGCAATAGCATTCATGATCAATTGTGTTACACAGACTCTCAACGGGGCGCCACTGAATCAGATGGTGCTAAGTGGGTAGCATGACTTGGCTGCGTTTGGCAATGCCATTTGTAACCATCTACAGCATAACCTCATATCAGGAGCATACGGGTGGGACCGCTCTAAGCAGTGCTTAAGCAATTTCACTTGAGCCAGGTGGCATACCAACAGCGCTGGCGCCTGAGTTGCAGCAAAGTAACGGCATAGCAACAGTTGCGAAATGGCTGCAAAATACTAACACCAAAATACTTACGAGTCAGGTGTGCAAGCACGCTGCAGCCATGGCACCCTTCACCATCATTGACATGCGGGCACAAAAAACCTTCATTATTGGTTTTATTATCAAACAAAAAGCCAAAAAAAATTGTCATGTGCACATCACCCTTTGGAAGGGGTGAAATGCTTTTTTGAAGGAAAAGAGAACCCCCATCGACAACCTAGAAGAGGCCTCCCAGGGGCCAAAGTCTGACTCTGCATTTTGATCCAGCGATGCAGAAGTGTACTCTGAGCAACCCTGCGGCTTGCCGTTGAAAGGGGACGTCCGCCGCATGCTGCAGGGGCCAAACCCTAGGTGTTGCAACCCTCCCACAGCAGGGTTATAGCTTCTCTGAATAGAAGTATGCCGCTGCGATTGGGTTGCCGAGGCGATAGCGCTTGCTCAGCTCCCGCACGTGGAAGCTGCCGCGCTGGGCAGGGGCAGGGACCTGGGGGCAAACACAAAAAATTAAAAAAAAGGGTTAAATGTGGAGGGAGGAGCCAATATTTAGTGTTAAAACTTTTGTGCTTTTTGGTCGCAGATTCAGGCGAGGAATTGTTCATACAGCGTGATTTATCCAATGAACCCATTACAGGCCCTGCAATGGTCTACACCAGGAGACACAATTGAGGCTCATGGTTTTGTCCCCCTCCCCCACCAAGCAGCACCGCGTTCCCCCCCCTCACACCTTGATGTGCTCTCCTTCCGTGTTCTTGTACAGCAGGATGACATATCGGTGCTTGCCCACTGGCGGAGTTGGCCCGGTGTACTGCATCACTGTCTGGCCCTCAGTGAAGCTGCCCTGGAGGAGTTGGGGGTGGGGGTGCGGGGTGATGCACACACACAAGAGGTGGGTAGAGGGTCCAATGTACCAGTCGGTGAATAGGGCAGGGGCTGATTAATGCACCATTCGAGGCATCAGCCTGAAAGGGGTAGGGTGGGGGATCAATGCACCGCATGGGCGAGGGTGTGGGTGGGTCAATGCATCATATGGAAATTGGTGTTGGGTGGCAAGGGAGGATGCATGCATCATGGGGAGGGTTGTGGAGGGTGCCAGGGGTTTCACCTGTGGTATGTTGACCACCATCCAGTGGAGCCACTCGCGCACAGTGGGGTTGTCGGGTGAAGGCGCATCAGGGTCGACCATGACCTAAATGAGATAGGTGAGGAGGGGGTTGATTATTGGGGTCTTCGGGTCCCAACGCAAACAAACGAGAACCAAAACAGGATTTTAGGAGTGGAAGGGAGCCCTGGCAGTCATTGCGGGTTGTATCATGCACATGTGCACTAGGCAAGGGGGCAGGTGCAAATGGTAGGCGGTACAGTAGACAGGTGCGCAATGCCCATACTTTTGCACTAAGAAGAGGATGTGTTAGCGAATAAATCTCCAATCCTCGTCCTTTACACCCCGCCTCTTAAAGAACTAACAAAGCAGAACACCACCAAAGCCCTGCAAACCATACCAATGTGTACAGGTCTTGCCCCAGGATCTCCACGGTGGGTGCCTTTGCCGCCTGGTCTGGGCTCAGGTCCATGCCATTCCTGACCTCCATATCGCCATATTTTACAGTCAGCATGATGTCACCGCTGATCTCCAGCCCATCGATGACGTCAGGGATGATGTGGGCCTGCGCAAGCTCCCTGCGCAGGCAAGGCACAAATGGAGGTCGGTGCAAGTAATAATAATAATAATAATAATAATAATAATAATAATAATAATAATAATAATAATAATAATAATAATAATAATAATA